>ML663441.1:0-10739 GCA_007570785.1 Antilocapra americana | reverse complement strand
GTATATTAACACATATATATGGAATTTAGAAAGACAGTAATGAGAACTCAACATGGGAGACAACAAAAGGAACGCAGATGTATAGAATAGACTTGTGGACTTTGTGGATGAGGGTAAGGGTGGGATGATATGGGAGAAGGCATTGAAGCATGTTAATGTCATGTGTCTAATCAATCACCAGCCCAGGATTGATGCTCGGGACTGGTGCAGCGAGATTTCCCGGGGGGGAGGGAGGAGGGAGGGGGGACCCGGAGGGGAAGCATATGTAAACCCATGGTGATATCATAACAATGTATGGCAAAAACAATAATTAAAAAAAATAAAAATAAAAAAAATAAACTTAAAAAAAAAAAAAAGAAAGCCTTCCTCAGTAATCAGTGTAAAGAAATAGAGGAAAACAACAGAATGGGAAAGACTAGAGATCTCTTCAAGAAAATCAGAGATACCAAGGGAATATTTCATGCAAAGATGAGCACATAAAGAACATAAATATTATGGGCCTAATAGAAGCAGAAGATATTAAGAAGAGGTGGCAAGGATACACAGAAGAACTGTACAAAAAAACATCTTCATGACACAGATTACCATGATGATTTGATTATTCACCTAGAGCCAGATATTCTGGAATGGGAAATCACGTGGGCCTTAGGAAACACTGCTACTAACAAAGCCAGTGGAAGTGATGGAATTCCAGCTGAGATAGGATACATGAGGGAAATATTTCTCTAATGTAGTAAAATTCAATAAAAATATAAAATGTCAGCCATCACAGTAGCATACTTGTATCATTTTGAAATATGCACTGGAGATGTGATCATTGAAAGAAGTGATCTTGCTTTTCATTATTTGCTTCCAGTATATTGTTGGGTATACACATGCCTGCTTTACTTTTTACCTCTTTAAAATACTGCATAAAATAGAAGATAGCAGAGTCATCTCATATCATCGTATTTCATGAGATAAGTTTATTTTAACACAAGTAAATATAGAGAAGGCTAAAATTAGCATCAGAGATAAGTCAGTTTGTGAAATGATTTGTCTTCTATTGAGTTTTGGCTAACAAAGGATCATCTTGTTACAGTGATCAAATTTTGAAATACTGCTCCTGTGGGGTTTTTAGATGACCCCCACAACAGGCCTGGGTGAAGAGAAATCTGCAGGCATTTCTGAGACAATGTTGACGCTGGATGCTATATAAGACCGTGAAAGGACTGTTTAGAAAGACTGTCACCAATAGAGTTTGGAACCACTACCCCAGAATGTGAGTTACTCTCATACTTGTGCAACATAATTGCTATGGATCCAATAATTCTGCATGATTTTCCAAAAACTAGGAAGCTAGGGTGGGAGCACCTAATGAACTAAAAACCATAAATATTATGACTATTCTGATATTTCCTTATGTTCTCTGAGTCTTATTATCCTCATCCCCATTTATTTCTTCTAAGAAATGAAGGGAATAATTTTTGTGAAGATTAAATGAAGTAAAGTGAAAGAGTTTTGAAACAGTAACATTCAGTATACATTCAGAATGGCTTGTCAGAGTCTCTTGAATTTCTCTGAATGATGCAGTCATCATAGCAATTTTGATATTTTGATATTCCAGACATCTTGAAAGAACATATTCTTTGAGATAAATTAATATGATTTTGTAGCCAACATGATATCCTACCAAAGGCTTATGGAGTTAGTTGATTTTATCTTCCACCAAATTTTCAGTACAATTAGCTTCCAAAGGGAAAGCTCATATTTTCTATAAAAATGTATGACAAAGTTAAAGGAGACTTGAATGAAAAAAGGAGATGGTAAGTGAGCAACATTTCCTGCTGTTTATATTAAAGTCCGATTTAGTTTTAGTTCATTTATTAAGTGAAAACAAACCCTTTTCAACACCATTTAAAGCTATAATTTCCTAAGCTTCTGGCTTATTTGAGGCTGTCTAGTTTATGAGCCTAACTGATGTGGAGACTGTTCATATCCAGCCAACAGACCACACGACCAGTCTTTAATAAGCCCAGTCAGGGCACTAATATGGCCTCTGATTGCTCTGTCACCTGGGAATTCAGTTCATTCAAACAGATGGAATGGTCATCAGGCCAATGTGGCCCGCTCCATGGCCCAAAAGAGCCATCAGAAGAAGCTGGACTGAGTCTCAGGGTAGGTCAAAGTTTCTTGAATCCTAAGCTTAAAGCTCTTGGAGACTGTCCAAATTCCCATACACAATGGGGAAAATGCACTTAAAATGACTCAGAATTTAGCTTAAAATAGTAGTCATTCTCAAATGGACTTTAGATTTTAGATTGTGTATGCTTTAGCAATAATAAGAACTATAAAGGAAAGAATGTTTCTAAACTGCTGAGTTAAACTTTAAGAAGATTGTTACTTTAGCCTTTTTGGCTTACAAACTGTCTTCACTGAGACAATTGTTTAGGTCATCTCTATGAACTTCTAAATCTACTCTGATACAAGTGCTCTCTGGTTTGACCCAGCAGTCAGACTACTTAGTTAAGAAATCAGGAAACTGAGTCCAGCCCTGCCTAAGTGAGCTCATTTCTTGAGAGGCGATTGGTACATTAACTCTAGGCAATGGTTTTCTTTCACTTGATAATTATAAAAAATAATACAACATCTTCAAAATATATTTATGATATAATAATTTAAACCATTTGTATAATAAATAATGAGAGACAAAATACAAAATTCATTATGCTTTAGTTTCAAATGAGAAAAACTATCCCCCTTGCTAATGAAACTATTTACATAAAATGTTAACCGTTGTATATATATTAGTCAATTTCAGGTAGATTCTGGAACTAGAGATAGCATTCCAGGTAAGAAAGGATATTATTTAAAAAGTTACAAGTGCTTGCAGTGGCAGAAGAAGTAATCAGAAATCCCTCTCTATGAATATTACAAAAGCATATTTATAAATGTGTGAACTAAATAACAAAGATGAGCTATGATTATTAGTATTTAGAGTGAAAAATATATAATTTTAATTCATAATTTTCAGGAAGGAAAAAAGGAAAAGCAAATCCACTGGACTGATTTACTTATCACTTTACTTCTTTGCGAATCAAATTAGATTGATTATATTACAACCCTGATGATTTCACTTCATGGAATAAAATGCATTATTGCATCCTTCATTTCTCTCCCTGAAAATAACACTCTAAAACATATAGACACAACCTTAGTCACACTTGATATTGAAGGCAATTTGTATTCAGATATGCCTGAATACACCATAAAGAATTTACCTTTAATTCAGTGGCATAGGTCACACCGCAGCCCTGGTCTACAACTCTGAAGGTCCAAGTGTCACCATTCAAATGCTCACTAGGATATGCAGAACTCAGAGAAGCATATTACTGAACTTAGTAAGAAATCACTTCTCACCACCAGTACCCCTTTGTCCAGATTTTTGCCTGAATTATTTTAAAAGATATGACTGTCTGTTTACTCTCACACTTGTCTCCACTCATCCTCACAGAGCTTTCAAAAATAATCTTATAAAAATTTATTTCAAAGGGCCATGAGTGAGCCTGTTCACATAACCCCATTGATTCTTTCAGTAAATACAATCAAGCATATCAGGTAAAACATTTGTTAATTACCATAAAGGTTTGGAAGAGCTTAAAAGTAGTGAAAAAGGTGCCAGGAAGAATTATGCAGAATTGATTGGACCCACGGAGCTAACCAGACTATTGTAACATCAAACGTGTGTAACATGTATTTACGCATACCACATGCTTGAACAGAGGGTTGTATGACTTACTGGAGAGATGAGGACAAAATTTCAGGCACAATGACTATTCAACAAGGACAATCTCAGAGCTATTCTCTGAGTATTAAACTGAAAATAAGTCCATCAGGTACAACTGCACAGGTTATATACGTCAAAACTCTAAGATGAGAGGGAGTATTTCAATACATCACAGTGTAAAGTATGTCTCCTGAAATTGTGCAGTATGCAATATGCAAGCAGCATAAGAAAATCTATAGGGATTCCAAAGGCTCCACTCACAAGATAAAGATAAACCTGAAATGAACAAGGCTATTGTAAATTCAAGCTGCTGTAGATATGGCTGGTATAATGCTGAACAAAGTAATTAGAAAAAAGGAAGCAGGTTATTTCCCCTTGTCATATGTCAATTTTAGCCTGTCAATAATCAATATTGAGGTAGGGCTAGCCCTTGTGGTTCTTGCTATGACTGCAAGATACCCTTCAGCTTTAGCCATCAGGAAATCTTGATAAAATAAAAAAGTTTATTACTTACAAGACCTGGAACTTCCCTAGCACACTGAGCCCACACACCAAGATCACAGAGAGAGAGAGCTTAGGAATTTGGAGTTTGGGGTTTGGGGTTCTGCTTTATTAATGTTGAGCCAGGATTTTGAGAACTTACTCTTTTTTGGTAAATTTAAAACATAGGAGCAGGAATTTAAAGCAAGGGAAGAGGGGGGAAAAAAGCTGCTCAAATGGTTAGTTATTAAAATTAACCAAGGTCTCTGAAACAAAGAAGCCTCAGTATGGGGAGGCTGGCCATGTGTTTGTTTGAGATAGCTTGCTCTTTGAAATGGATGCCTCTTTGAAATAGAGGCCTAGAGGATCCAAGTTTAAATCAGGAAATTGCACTGCAACAAACAAACAGACAGACGAAAGAGCCTAACGTAAGAACAATCATCCTATCTGGGCTTATGCTACACTCTATTTTGCTAGTGAGAAAATTCACGTTTAGAAAGGTGAATGGTACACACAGAGTCACGTAACTTTTAGTTGTCAGAATTCAACCCAACTCTTGGTAGTCTTGCTGTCCTTTGGGGACAACCTCTCTTCCCTCACCTCAGGCCACAAACAACGCTGAGAAAGAGCTTAGAATATCAGTTCCAGAGTTTCAAGCATGTCTTCCTTAGGCCCTCCATTTATCAATATGTTTAGATACAAATATAAAATGTAATAAACAGTCAAAATATTTATAAATTTCAGCAGCTTTCAGATCCATGTTTACTGATGTTCTTTAACTCTATAAGTCATTTTGCCCAACCTAGGAAAAACAGGATTCATCAGCTCTGTGTCAAAATTTCTTTATGTTGCCATATTTTCTCCCCTGAATGAAATATATCACCTTTAAAGTCAAAGCTGGTGACATGGAGATGAGGCAACAAGCTTTGCCATAGTATCTCAGAATATCACAGTTGAATAAAACTAAATTTTTGTTAAACAACCAAAAAAAAAAAATTAAAAAAGCACAACACTTAAAAATACTTGATGCAATTATTCCTGACTATATTTTACTCCTATGCATGCTTAAAAAGCTTTTCTGTTTTCTCATATGCACAAAAAATGATTATAGTAAGATAGTTTATATTTAAGTCCCCATGTCGGGTATTTCTATCAGTCATTCTGTATCAATTTTGGTAAAAGATTCTATGTGTGACATTGGAAGCTGCAGTTGGTATCAGTCCGTATTATATGAAGATAATTGGGCTATCACGAAGGAAATAGAGACACATGTAGAGAGAAACTGATATTTTTTGATAGCAGTTGTGTTCTATGCTCAAATGTGTCACCAAGCCTTAGGTAAGTCTTTGTCCTTATCAAAGTTTGCTAATGAAAACCCTATCTAGATTCCACAAACTAACATTATGACTTTTACTATGGAAGGTACTGAGGCCAGAAGAGAATAAATGAGCATAGAAGTAACAGAAGATGGATCCAGAGTGATAAAGGGCCATTACATTTGGAGAAGACTTGAGGTCATGGTAACCCAAAATTATAAACTTAAACATAAACCTACTTTATCATTATAAACAGTACATTATATTACTGGCAAAGAGAGATATGTTGTGTGCCCATACAAACTGGTACTTTTAATTTAGAAAGCAGCTAATAAAATATATATATGTTCATAAAATATTTAGGGATGCACGTTTATATACTTTGAAACTGTATTTGCTGTTTCTAGATAAAGCCGTTCCATACATTGTATTATTTTCTTAGATGAGTGAGTGAAAGTTGCTCAGTCATAGCCGACTCTTTGCAACCTCGTGGACTATATAGTCCATGGAATTCTCCAGACCAGAATACTGGAGTGGGTAGCTGTTCCCTTCTCCAAGGGACCTTCCCAACCCCAGAATCTTACCAGGGTCTCCTGAATTGCAGGCGGATTCTTTACCAACTGATCTATCAGGGAAGTCCTTCTTAGATAATGTATCTTAAGTAGAAAAATGAAACAATCCAATTTAGAAAGGAAAGTAGGGGGAGGGAACTAAGATGGCCGAGGAATAGGACGGGGAGAACACTCTCTCCCCAATAAATATACCAAAAGAACTTTTAAAGGCGGAGCAAACTCCAAAAAACAGGAACTGAATGCTGGCAGAGGACAACGGGCATCTGGAGGGGTGACCCATTGCCGACGTGAGGAGGTAGGACAAAAGAAAGAAAAGGAAAAAAAGTAAAGGAAGAGACAAAGAGCTGGGGACAGGTTCCGTCCCGGAAGGGGAGTCTGGAATAAAGAGGAAAAAAAAAGAGGAGAAAGGTCTCCGAATATCAGGGAGCATTCTCTCGGACGGATCTGCGGTGAATCTTGGAGAGCAATATAACGGGGAGTAAAAGCAGATTAATAGCTAAGCCCTGCAAGGTACGTCTCTGGCTACAAGGCACAGCGGAGCGGCAGCACGGGTGCCCCACCCCCCACTAGCCGAAGAGGACTGCTCCTGCTCAGGGAGGGGTGGGCCGCGCGCTCAGGGAGGGGCGGGCCGCGCACTCAGGGAGGAGCAGCCCGAGGGACCTAACCTCCCAGGAAAAGCACCCCCCCCAGGCCCGTCCACAAAACAAAAGGTGGTGAGGAGTCAACAGAGAGGCAGCTGGCCCGGTGGAGCTGGACAGCTGTGGGCTGCGGACCGGCCCAGCCCCCGCCCGAGAGCAGTGGGCATAACCCAGCTCCGGGGAGGCTAACCAAGACTTCTGGGGATTCTGGACGGATCGGTGCTGTACACACCTTAGAAGGAGTGCTCAGCTGCACGCCGAGAAAACCGAGCGGCCGGGCCGGGGGAGGGGAGAAGCCCCACTCCCCAACTGTGCTGGGCGGACGACAGAGAGCCTGAGCAGAGGGGGCGGGGGAAGCCCTCTCACCAGGAGCAGGGCAAACTCCAAAGCGCTGAATAGACACTTAAAAGACCAGCAAACAGAGGACGCTGAGGCGAGATTTGAAACTGACAGGAGTAGCAGATTAAATCCCTGCAGGTGGCGCAGACTGCATAGAAAGGAGTCTATAGACTGTGAGAAGGAGAAGCCGGACCAAGGGATCATCTGAAAATCTACAGACCCTTTCCTTCACTGCACGCACCAGCACCAGAGAAAGCCTTAATTATAACTGTACTAGGAACATCTTTTAAATTTTCAAAACTTTTATATATATATTTTTTTCCTTCTTCTTTTTTTTTTTTTAGAATTTTTAAGTCCCCTATTTTTTTTTCTTTTTTCTTTCTTTTCCTTTATCTTTATTTTCCGTTTTTTTTTTTTTAAGTATTTTTGAGAATCCAGTCTTTACTCTAGATTTTTAATCTTTGCTCATTAGTACTTGGTATCAACTTTGTACCTTTTAAGATCCAAGCTCCAGTACCCACTGCTACCTGGGAGTGAGATCATTGCCTTGACTGCTTTCTCCCCATTCTAATCTCTTGCTAGTAACAATGAGGAAACCTAGACCCACCCACCAGAAAACCACACAAGCCTTCCCATCCAGGAAACTTCGACAAACCACACATCCAACCCATCCCACAGAGAGGAATCCCCACAATAAAGGGACAACACAGCAAGATAAACAAGATGAAAAGGCAGAGAAATACCCAGCGAGTAAAGGAACAGGATAAATACCCCCTAGACCAAACAAAAGACGAAGAGATAGGAAGTCTACCTGACAAAGAATTCCGAATAATGATAGTGAAAATGATCCAAAACCTGGAAAATAAGTTGGAGTTGCAGCTCAATTACCTGCAGGCAAGGATTGAGAAGATGCAGGTAAGCTTTAACAAGGACGTAGAAGAAATGAAAAAGAGTCAAAATACAATAAATAATGCAATAAATGAGATCAAAAACACCCTGGAGGGAACCAACAGTAGAATAACAGAGATAGAAGACAGAATAAGTAAGGTAGAAAACAGAATGGCAGAAATAAATGAAACAGAAAGGAAAAATGAAAAAAGAATTAAAAGAAATGAGGAAAATCTTAGAGACCTCTGGGACAATATTAAACGCACCAATATTCGAATCATAGGAGTCCCAGAAGAAGAAGACAAAAAGAAAGACCATCAGAAAATTCTTGAAGAGATAATTGCAGAAAACTTCCCTAAATTGGGGAAGCAAATAGCCACTCAGGTCCAAGAAACACAGAGAGTCCCAAATAGAATGAACCCCAAGCGGGACACCCCAAGACACATACTAATCAAATTAGCAAATATCAAATACAAAGACCAAATATTAAAATCAGCAAGGGAGAAGCAAAAAATAACTCACAAGGGGAATCCCATAAGGATAACAACTGATCTCTCAACAGAAACGCTTCAGGCCAGAAGGGAATGGCAAAACATACTTAAAGTCATGGAAGAAAACAATCTACAGCCCCGACTACTGTACCCAGCAAGGATCTCATTCAAATTTGAAGGAGAATTCAAAATTTTCTCAGACAAGCAGAAACTGAGAGAATTCAGCAACACCAAACCAGCCCTCCAACGAATGCTAAAGGAACTTGCCTAGATAGGAAACACGGATGGGATAGATAATCTGGAACCCAAAACAATAAAATAAATGGCAACGGGATCATACTTATCAATAATTACCTTAAATGTAAACGGGCTGAATGCCCCAACCAAAAGACAAAGATTGGCCGATTGGATACAGAAACAAGACCCCTATATATGTTGTCTACAAGAGACCCACCTCAAACCTAGGGACACATATAGACTGAAAGTTAAAGGCTGGAAAAAGATATTCCATGCAAATAAAGACCAAAAGAAAGCAGGAGTGGCAATACTCATATCTGATAAAGTAGACTTTAAAATAAAGGCAGTGAAAAGAGATAAAGATGGACATTTCATAATGATCAAAGGATCAATCGAGGAAGAAGAAATAACAATTATAAATATTTATGCACCTAACATAGGAGCTCCACAATATGTAAGGCAAATGCTAACAAGTATGAAAGGGGAAATCAACAACAACACAATAATAGTGGGAGACTTTAATACACCACTCACACCAATGGACAGATCAACTAGACAGAAAAGTAACAAGGAAATTCAAACTTTAAATGATACAATAGACCAACTAGACCTAATTGATATCTATAGGTCATTCCACCCCAAAACAAGGAATTTCACCTTTTTCTCAAGTGCACACGGGACCTTCTCCAGGATAGATCACATCTTGGGCCATAAATCTAACCTTGATAAATTCAAACATATTGAAAGCATCTTTTCTGACCACAATGCAGTGAGATTAGATATCAACTACAGGAGAAAACCTCTCTAAACTTCCAACATATGGAGGCTCAACAACACACTGCTGAATAACCAACAAATCACAGAAGAAATCAAAAATGAAATTCAGTTATGCATGGAAACAAATGAAAATGAAAACACAACAGCCCAAAACCTATGGGACACTGTGAAAGTAATGCTAAGGGGAAAGTTCATAGCAATACAAGCTCACCTCAGGAAACAAGAAAAAAATCAAATAAATGACCTTACTTTACACCTAAAGCAACTAGAAATGGAAGAGATGCAGAAGCCCAGGTCTAGTAGAAGGAAAGAAATCTTAAAGATCAGGGCAGAAATAAATGCAAAGGAAACAAAAGTGACCATAGCAAAAATCAACCAAGCCAAAAGCTGGTTCTTTGAGAAGATAAATAAAATTGACAAACCATTAGCCAGACTCATCAAGAAACAAAGGGAGAAGAACCAAATCAACAGAATTAGAAATGAAAACGGAGAGATCACAACAGAAAACACAGAAATACAAAGGATCATAAGAGACTATTATCAGCAACTATATGCAAATAAACTGGACAATTTGGATGAAATGGACAAATTCCTATAAAAGTATAACTTTCCAAGACTAAACCAGGAAGAGATAGATAATATTAATAGACCCATCACAAGCATGGAAATTGAAACTGTAATCAGAAATCTTCCAAAAAACAAAAGCCCAGGACCAGATGGCTTCACAGCTGAATTCTACCAAAAATTTAGAGAAGAACTAACACCTATTCTACTCAAACTCTTCCAGAAAATTGCAGACGAAGGTAAACTTCCAAACTCATTCTATGAGGCTACCATCACCCTAATTCCAAAACCCGGCAAAGATGCCACAAAAAAGAAAACTACAGGCCAATATCACTGATGAACTTAGATGCAAAAATCCTCAACAAAATTCTAGCAAATAGAATCCAACAACACATCAAAAAGATCATACATCATGATCAAGTAGGCTTTATCCCAGGGATGCAAGGATTCTTCAATATTCGTAAATCGATCAATGTAATACACCACATTAACAAATTGAAAAATAAAAATCACATGATTATCTCAATAGATGCAGAGAAAGCCTTTGACAAAATTCAACATCCATTTATGATAAAAACCCTCCAAAAAGCAGGAATAGAAGGAACATACCTCAACATAATAAAAGCTATATATGACAAACCCACAGCAAACATTATCCTCAATGGTGAAAA
>SRVM01033355.1:0-23713 GCA_007570785.1 Antilocapra americana | reverse complement strand
CCCTTCTCCCATATCATCCCACCCTTACCCTCATCCACAAAGTCCACAAGTCTATTCTATACATCTGCGTTCCTTTTGTTGTCTCCCATGTTGGGTTCTCATTACTGTCTTTCTAAATTCCATATATATGTGTTAATATACTGTATTGTTGTTTTTGCTTCTGGCTTACTTCACTCTGGATAATGGGCTCCAGTTTCGTCCATCTGAGTAGCATGTGGGATCTTAATTAACCAACCAGGGATCGGATCAAACCCATGTCCCCTGCATTGTAAGGCAGATTCTTAACTGCTAGACTAGGGAAGTGTCAGTTGGCTTAACCCCAGCAGAGTTGCTTTCTGTTCATAGTTTCCCAACAGCCCTTTCCAAATGAAGTTACAGTACATAAATAAAAACCATGGTGAAGAAAAGTATTACTGGTTTCTTAATTCTTTTGCCTCAAAACAAAGAAAAAAAATTATTAAATGAGTCTAGATGGATTACTTTTGCAAGATCACACAAAGCTTTTTAATTCTGAAAGGTGACCTATTTGTGAAAAAAATATTTTTTTTTGTTTAGCTAATCTGTGAATCTGGCTGACCTGATGCTGATGATTTTTTAACTTAGTTGATGTTGACTTTAATTTCCTCAAAACTTACTATATGGGCTACTGAATTGTACTGTTGATAATCAAGGGCAAGACTGTTTTTGTTAAACTGTCTCATATGTGGTTAGCTTGGTGGGTCATTTAAAAAGAGGCAACTGCTAAGAGTAAAACCAGACCAAAATTTGTCACAATAAGGCCAAGCAAAGTGGCATATGATTGCACTAATTTATATGACTTATTTTGCAATATGGTATTCGTGCTTTGTTTTCTCTGTCTTAATGGGCCATGAGGGATAAAATAAAACTTAAGTCATTATATTTCTCTGACTATAAAAGTCAAGGGTTATATTAACTTACAATCAAAAGAAACTATCAACTTTCATGTTAGTAGAGTTGGCTACTACCATATGTTTTAATTTCCTTTGAAGAAACTCATTACCTGCTGCATTGAGTCTCATTTCTCCGTTTTTGTGGGTGGGTAGTCTCATGTATATAGTGCCTCCTAGACTCCAGTAACATGAATTAGCCTGAAGAGAATGTTGGCTGTTTTTGCAATGTTTTTTAATTTTGCCTGTAAAGCCTGTGAGATTTAATTTGCATTCCCCCCCAAGTAGGCTAAATTGTAGTTACTATACAACTGAGTTCCACCTGTCCTAAGCTTCTCTGATTTTCTTGTGTCTTCCTTGACTGCTTGAGGCTGGAATATGCCAAATTCATTTTGTTTCTAGGAAATGTCCCAGCCTCTTTCTCTCTCACTTTTCTTGGGAGTTGTTTTTCTAGACTAGTTGGTAAGTTTGCTTTGTTTGCCCTAGAGCAAACACATGATATAATGCATTACTTATCAACCCAATTATACAGTGTCTAAAGCCTTCAGAAGAAAGAGCTCTAAAATATAGATGAGGATTATAGTTAGGCCATTTAAAAGGTCCATTTTCCTAAATATGAGCCATTATTTAGTGTTAAAGCATAAATTCCATTATATGGTTGATGGATTATTAGTGATTATTTGGCTTTCTTGCATCTGCCCAAAGAAAGATATATGAAGAAATTTAAAATGTCTGTGATACTTTTTTATTTTTTTTAATTTCTTTACTTTATTGTGTTGGTTTTGCCATATGTTGACATGAATCTGCCATGGGTATACATATGTTCCCCTTCCAGAACCACCCCCCTCCTCCCTCCCGATTCCCTCTCTCTGGGTCATCCCAGTGCACCAGCCCTTAGCATCAAACCTGGGCTGGCAATTGATTTCACATATGATAATTAACATGTTTCAATGCCGTTCTCCCATATCACCCCACCCTTGCCCTCTTCCACAGAGTCTACAAGACTGTTCTATACATCTGCGTTCCTTTTGCTGTCTCGCATGCGGGGTTCTCCTTACCATCTTTCTAAATTCCATATATATGTGTTAGTATACTGTATTTTTGGTTTTCCTTCTGGCTTACTTCACTCTATATAATAGGCTCCAGTTCTGTCCACCTGAGCAGAACTGATTCAAATGAATTCTTTTTAATGGCTGAGTAATATTCCATTGTGTATATGTACCACAGCTTTCCTATCCATTCATCTGTTGATGGACATCTAGGTTGCTTCCATGTCCTGGCTATTGTGAACAATGTCTGTGATACTTTTAAAAAGTACTATAGTGCTTTTAAAAAGTACTATAAATGGGAAAAGCTTATAAATATAGTGAAATATAAGGTCATTTTCAGATTGTTGTAATTCCATGTCATTTTTCTATTTACATCTGTCATGAAATGTTTTTTAGATTGAATGTGGAAGATACTTATGGCTTTAAGCCATATAGAAACAAAGTCTTCAATATTCTTTTTGAGAATATTGTTTTGAAAGAGAAACCATGAAAGAAATAGCGGGCTTGAGGGGGGGTTCCAGAAGCAGGGAAGGAATAATGATAGAGAAAGATATCCAAGAGTAAATACTGGATATTTAGCTCTAGAGTTCCAGAGATGAAGGATGTGAATCATCAGCACATCTTTGGATTAAAGATGGTTAAAACAGCAGTGGAATTAATGAGATACTCATAAATTAAATGTACATTGCATCCTGTATGATTTTTTGTGAACTGAAATATGAGATAGTTGTATAAGGAGCTAATTATCTGCTGAATTTAATCCATATGTACTTAAATGCTTTAATTCAGAATCCAAATGTTTTTGCCAAGAGAGTAAAGGATATTTCTAAAATCAGTCAAATAGTTGTATTTACAGAGGACATCTGCCTGTTTATATATTTAATAGAGTAACTTCCTCAAATATATTTTTAAGGATCTGTTGAAGGTTTCATTCCTAATTGTCCTTTTCTTTAACTCCTAGAAATGTTTCCACATTTTTATGTTTAATATATTGAATGGATTTACTGAGGAAACATAATTGCTCCATAAAATATGGGTCAATTATAGAGTTAAATGTTCTCATCTGAAACAGAAAATAAGTGGGTAAAGGTAGATGGATGATAGTCGGAAATATAGATGATAGGTAGGGTAGAAAGATAGAGTAGATAAAAACAAAGAAATAAGGTTTTTGTGTGGTTAAGTTGAAAAGAACCATGCAATTTGAAACGCCTCACTTATTTTTCTATTAAAAAAAAAGATGTGTATCAGTATAAATTCTGAAAGTATGATGAGAAAGTAGCATTTCCTCTTACCTAGATTCTCTTTGTTTTCTATTCTTTTAAGAGAATAAATAAAACCACTCAGTGCATAATGTACCAACATCTGATGCCTGAATCCTTCAGGAATTTTGAAGACAAAGTATACAAGGAAGGGATGGTCACCTGAGTTTGAGCTAAAATATTTAGATCTGGGAAGATTCATTACTGCTCATAGAAATGGAGTACTTTGTATTTTTCAATACAAAGGAAAAGGTGAGCTAGTTTTCGTATGTCTCCTTCTGGTGTTTTTGTGCCTAATTATCCACTAACATTTTTTTTTTCCTCTCCTAGATCTTAAACCTCTCCTTCTGCCAACTTCTTCTTTACAGAAACATTTAAAAATCCTCAAATAATTTTCAACTTGAACAAATATATATTCATATGTAGTTTTCCCAATCTAATACCCCCCTGCCCCATCAAGCCACCAAAATCTCATTCTTCCCTTTTAGGGTCAAACTACTTAAAAGAATGTCTTTGCTTCTTCCTTTATTCACCAAACATTCAACGCATGCTAATTTGTCTTCTGTACTCACCACTCTATTGAAACTGATCTCATCCAAGATATGAACCATTCTCTAGGTGTCAAATGTAATGGCCACTGTTCAGGCCTTAACTTATTTAACTTCTCTACACTGTATGTCACTGTTAAGAGCAACTACTTTGTCCTTGAAACGTGTTCTCTTGACCTCTGTGATGCTAGACTCCTTGTTCTTCGATCTCCTTCTGTGGATAATTCTTTTCTTCCTTTTCAGTGCCCTTTGACTGTGTTTGTCTAAAATCTTGGGACTCCACACTCTACGTTTCTCCAGTCTCTATACTTTCTAGGAAAACTCCTTTATTCGCATGGCCTCAAATTCCAAAGATGTGCTGATGATTCACATCCTTCATCTCTGGAACTCTAGAGCTAAATATCCAGTATTTACTCTTGGATATCTTTCTCTATCATTATTCCTTCCCTGCTTCTGGAACCCCCTCAAGCCCGCTGTTTCTTTCATGGTTTCTCTTTCAAAACAGTCTCATGCATACAGTTACAACTTGTACACATCCTTTGGTCTTATGTGGCACCTCCTCCTGGAACCTTTTTTTTTTTTTAAGTTTTATTAGAATATACTTTCCAATGTTGTGTTAGTTTCTAATGTACAGTAAAATGAATCAACTATATGCATATATATGTCCCCTCTTTTCTGGATTTCCTTTGCAGTTAGGCCACCACAGAGCAGTGATAGTGTTCCCTGTGCTACATAGTAGGTTCTCATTAGTTATTTTTCTTGCTGGTGTATAAATGTCAGTCCCTTTGCTGAGCACTCTCCTATGTGCTCCCATGCTCCCATAACAACATTTGCAGTCTAGTCTTATTTATCATGAAGCATGTTCTGCCTCCCTCACTAGATATAAAACTATGTGAGGGTCCGGATTTTAAGGCGTCATTCCCAGACTTTTATTACCTGTGATAGTATAAGAACCTAGCATGTAGTAGTGGACTTCAAATATTTCCTCAATGAATGAAGGAGAGAAAAACCGAAGATGGACCATTTATAGCAAGATATGAGGAGAATAAAAAAGCTGGCTTAACACTCAGCATTTAAAAAATGAAGATCATGGCTTCTGGTCCCATCACTTCATGGCAAATAGATAGAGAAACAATGGAAACAGTGACAGACTTTATTTTCTTGGCTCCAAAGTAACTGCAGATGGTGACTGCAGTCATGAAATTAAAAGATGCTTGTTTCTTAGAAGAAAAGCTATGACCAACCTAGACAGCATATTAAAAAGCAGAGACATTACTTTGCCGACAAAGGTCCATCTAATCAAAGCTATGGTTTTTCCAGTAGTCATATATGAATGTGAGAGTTGAGCTATAAAGAAAGCTGAGCACCAAAGTATTGATACTTTTCAACTGTGGTGTTGGAGAATACTCTTGAGAGTCCCTTGGACTGCAAGGAGATCAAACCAGTCAGTCCTAAAGAAATTAATCCTGAATATTCATTGGAAGAACTGATGCTAAAGATGAAACACCAATACTTTGGCCACCTGATGCAAAGAGCTGACTCATCAGAAAAAACCTCTATGTTGAGAAAGATTGAAGGCAGGAGGAGAAGTTTACGACAGAGGACAAGATGGTTGGATGGCATCCCATTCTGAATTGACATGAGTTGGTGAAGGACAGGGTACCCTGGCATGCTCCAGTCCACGGCTTCACAAAGAGTCAGACATGACTGAATGACTGAACAACAAACAGAAAGAGAAAATCAGTCTTAACAATAACAATGGGGTTTTTCAGAAGTTGATTGATATGTAGTAGTGAATTTAAATTATATCCAAAAAGCATGGTGGTCAAGTGTACTTTTACTTGCAGGTTTTCTTAATTGCACAAATCAAAACAAATAAAAGTGACTAGAACTGAAATCAACCTGAATTAATCAAAATAGGATTTATTGCCTCTAGTCACTAAAAAACTCCAGGTAGTCCGTTAGTATCTGGATGTGGGGGCTTATATGATACCAAGAGCCATTTTTCTGTCTTGTGTCTTCCTTTTATGTTGGCTTCTCAGTGAGACAAATCATTCTCCAATAGAGTTTATTTTCTTGATGGCAACAAATGTCTTGAACTTCAGTAGTATGAGTTGGATTGTTTCTATGCCTGAACTAGCCTTTTAGAGCAGGGAATCATTATGCTCTCATTTATAAGGCTTGGTCACATACCTCCTTGAACAAGAGGTCCTCAGATAAAGTAAGTTATATTAACTGAGAGTGGGAAAGAAAGTTCTCAAATAGAACCCATTCTGTTACCAGTAGCAGTGGAAGTGAATTCTGATGGACAAAACTGGTAAATCAGTTACTTGAAGATGATAGCTCCTATCATACTCTTGATTATAATGTCTTATGGGGGAATTTTAAAATCTCCTCAAGCAGGTGCTCACTTTTTTATAAACAAAGAAAATATAAGCTGTTGGGTTTTTAATGGCTTTATCGTTGTTTATAACTTTATATTTCAATTTCCTGTAAACTCATTGTTTTCATAAGGACTTGGCATCTATGATTTTCATCTGAATGTTTGAAGAAACTAAATACTGTTAATTAAAAGTTTTAAAAAATGGAAAATGGAATCACTTTTCCAGTTTGCCACGGCCCCAATATACCTTGAATTCTCCTCCCTTCTCCCAGTATTTTTCAATAGAGCAGTCACATATCTTTAAAAATAGTTACTGTATTTGCAAACTACATGCTGAAAGCATAGTGGTTCCCACAGGTCCTCTGTGTAATCAGTTTCTAAAAGTTACAAAGCACATTAAGTGAATTTCCCTCCTGGATGTAGAGTGTCTACATATGTAGCTTAGGAAATGCAAAGCCAGCTACAAAGTATTTATCCCACCTTAGGCAAAAGCAATTAGCATGCTAAGAAGCACATGTCCTTCTAGGTCATTTTAGTTGCAAAGCTGTCTTTTTAAAGATAAACTGAGTTTTCCTGTGAAAAGAAACAGCAGCATTCATTTTAGTTTATGATATAAACATACACACACACACACACAAGCGAACTTGGAAGTTAGAAAAGCAACACATAACATTTCTGAATCCCCAAATTATCATTTGTTAGCCATTTCTTTCTCCAGGGCATCTTCTGATGGGGAGATCGAACCCTGGGGCAGTCTGCATTGCAGGCAGATTCTTTACCATCTGAGCCACAGGAAAGCCTATCTTTTTCCAACTAACTGCAAATCGATATTCCCCTTAGGAAATGTAATTGTGAAACACCATTTTAAAAGTGCAGGGTACTTAGACTATCAATTTGTAGGACATGTAGGCTAAATGAACATGCAAATATCATTCCAGCTTTTGAAAGCATGTTGTTTAGAAAAGGAATAGTATCTTCATAACTTAAACTCTTCACAGTTTTCAAGGAGAGTCAACCTCAGACTGTTTTGTTGCTATGGACTTTTAACAAGGACACAGATAGAAAAGGAGGGGAAACCACCTTAGCACCTTAACAATTTTTTTTTTTTTTTGATCTCAGACTTCCCAGGTAGTATGGATGGTTTCATGGAGAACTGGAAGCTGAGCTCAGAGATGTTCAAAGAATTCAACCCAAGTGCTAGTGATCTGTTTCTTCCTAGGCACCTGGAATTTACACCTCCCAGAGTGTCAGTCTTATTGGGTAGTGTGCCATCGCAGGGAGCATTGGCTTTCCTCATATCCAATGTTCACGTAGAGTCTAAGTGACTCCGTCTTAAAAAAAGGAGCCACCAACTTGTAATAAAGGGCAAACACCCAGGTTCCCCCACCCCCGGGTCACCACCCTAGACACGACTGCCAATCAGGGGCTAGCACATGAAAATCCCCTGACCTCCCCTCCCATCCTGGCCAGTCACCGGATGCTGAAACACATTACCCCATCCGAGCCCTCCTGCCCTTTGTCTCTTTCCCTTAAAAGCCTTGTACCATGGGGCTCGGGGCTGCCGCCCTCATTCCGCTGCGTCGGTGTGTGTATGTGCGGTCCGGACCCGGGTCTGTAATAAACTCCCTCTTGAGCTTGCATCGGTGAATGGCCTCCTGGTGGTTTGTGGAGATTAGGATCTGGGCACAACATTCACAGAGTGACTTTAGCTTAGGCACTATTCACTGGTCCCACCAAAGAAAACCAGGAAATGTTTTTTTGATGTTGTGCTTATGACATGTTCAAGAGGAGCCACTTGGAACTGCTTTCTTGAAAGAAGCGTACTGTGCACGATTGTAAGCTCTGAACTTTCCTCAAAATTAATCAACATTTTCCCCAAAATTCCAATTTATATTTGGAGTTTCAGCATATCAGTAAGGGTAAGTAGCTTATGTTGTGGTAACTAATAGTGAAAGTTGCCAGTCGTATCTGATCCTTTGTGATCCTATGGATTGTAACCCGTCAGGCTTCTCTGTCCAGTGAATTCTCCAGGCAATCTTCCTGACCCAAGGTCCCCTGACTTAGTGGTTTTGTCAAATTCAGACTTAAATTGAAGGAAGTAGGGAAAACCACTAGCCCATTCAGATATGCCCTAAATCAAATCCCTTTCGGTGGAAGTGAGAAATAGATTCAAGGGATTAGATCTGATAGAGTGCCTGAAGAGCTGTGGACAGGGGTTTGTGATATTATCCAGGAGGCAGTGAAGAAGACCATTGCTAAGAAAAAAGAAACGCAAAGAGGCAAAACAGTTGTCTGACAAGGCCTTACAAATAGCTGAGAAAAAAAGAGAAGCTAAAGGCAAAGGAGAAAAAGATCTACCCATTTGAATGCAGAATTCCAAAGAATAGCAAGGAGAGATAAGAAAGCCTTCCTCAACAATCAATGCAAAGAAATAAAGGAAAACAATAGAATGGGAAAGATTAGAGATCTCTTCAAGAAAATTAGAGATACCAAGGGAATATTTCATGTTGATGAGCACAATAGAGGATAGAAATGGTATGGACCTAACAGAAGCAGAAGAGCAGAAGATGTTAAGAAGAGGTGGCAAGAATACACAAAAGAACTATTCAGAAAAGATTGTCATGACCCAGATAACTACAGTGGCTCACCTAGAGCCAGACATCCTGTAATAAGTCAAGTGATCCTTAGGAAGCATCACCATGAACAAAGCTAGTGGAGGTAGGTGATGGATCCAGTTGAGTTATTTCAAATCCTAAAAGATGATGCTGTGAAAGTGTTGCACTCAATATGCCAGCAAATTTAGAAACTCAGCAGTGACCACAGGACTGGAAAAGGTTAGTTTTCATTCCAATCCCTAAGAAAGGCAATGCCAAAGAATGTTCAATTGTACTCATCTCACACGCTAGCAAAGTAATGCCTACATTTCTCCAAGCCAAGCTTTTACAGTACCATGAACTTCCAGATGTTCAAGATGGAATTAGAAAAGGCAGAGGGACCAGAGATCAAATCGCCAACATGCATTGGATCATTGAAAAACCAAGAGGGTTCCAGAAAAACATCTACTTCTGCCTTCTTGACTATGCCAAAACCTTCGTACATCAAGGCTGTATATTGTCACCCTGCTTATTTACCTTATATGCAGAGTACACCATACAAAATGCCAGGCTGGAAGAAGCACAAGCTGAAATCAAGATTCCTGGGAGAAATATCAATAACCTCAAATATGCAGATGACACCACCCTTATGGCAGAAAGTGAAGAAAAACTAATGAGCCTCTTGATGAAAGTGAAAGACAAGAGTGAAAAAATAGTTTAAAACTCAACATTTGTAAAACTAAGATTATGTCATCTGGTCCCATCACTCCATGGCAAATAGATGGGAGAACAGTGGAAACAATGGCTGACTTTATTTTTTGGGGCTCCAAAATCACTGCAGCTGGTCACTGCAGCTATAAAATTAAAAGACCCTTGCTCCTTGGAAGAAACACTTTAACCAATCTGGACAGTATATTAAAAAGCAGAGACATTACTTTGCCAACAAAGGTCCATCTGGTCAAAACTATGGTTTTTCCAGTGGTCATGTATAGATGCGAGTCTTGGACTATAAAGAATGCTGAGCACTGAAGAATTGACGCTTTTGAACTGTGGAAGAACTGATGCTGAAGCTGATACTCCAGTACTTTGTCCACCTGATGTAAAGAACCAGCTCATTGGAAAAGACCCTTATGCTGGTAAAGATTGAAGGCAGGAGGAGAAAGGGATGATATAGAGGATGAGATGGTTGGATGGCATCACGGACTCAATGGACATGAGTTTGAATAAGCTCCAAGAGTTGGTGATGGACAGGGAAGCCTGGCATGCTGCCGTTTGGGGTCACAAAGAGGCAGACATGACTAAGCGACTGAAGTGAACTGAACTGATAACAAAGATTTGTTTCTTGCTCATTTAAGCTACTGAAGATCTGTGACTCCAGGGCAGCTGAATGCCACATGAAACTCAGAAACCCCATAAAATTCAATCTTGTGACATCATCATCTCAAGAGCTAGCTTCCAGGGGAAGAAAGAGCTAAGCAAATCACATCCATCCTAAATACTTGGAGTAGCACCCATCAATTCGATACAAAGTCGGTGGTCCACAACTAGCCACATCACCTTGCTTCCTCTAGGCACACTGGGATTTGGGAGAGGCATATCCAGTGAATATACAATTTCTCTATCATTCTCAGTTTCTCGTCTCTGTAATGGGTGTGCGCACCATGATGCAGAGGATTATTACAAATTAGTGCTAGGACCACTATATAACAAATGAAATTATAGATCTAATGTGCTTAGCACATTTGTTATAGAGCAATACTAAAGAAATAATTACTCTCATTGTTAGTTTCTCTCAGAAAAGTAACTATTGGTATAGTCATTACTTACAGTCTCATAGAGTGTTTGTAGTACTAAATGTACTGTAGTACATTTTAACTTTTAAGATCACTTAAAACATTTTCATGAACTTCAGATATATTTTTTTCCTCTGTCTTTTTTTTTTCTTCTTGGTTACTCAATTTTAACCCTATAAAGAGATTTGACAACAGTTTGAAACACTTCAACATTGGATCAAATCATAATAACTGAGAACACTTTTTTCCAAGTTGGAACTTCATTTGAGCCTGCAGGTACACACATAATAGATTTGGCTCTCATTGGGGATCAGAATACATTTAGTCAAAACTTCATTTTCTTTACACAGGTTAAGGAGTCATATTTAGATTCATTAAGACAGCATGTTTATTTTATGCATATAACTGTACTATAAAAGCTAAGAATAACTCAGATATATCAGTGACTTCAAAATCTCAAAATATTGATGAATACACAGGACAAATGTATGCATAATCATATATAGATTAAGCTGTAAGTATAAGCAAGAAAATATAATACCCAGTTAGGCAGCTGGGAAAGGTGACCTGAGAGAGAAAGTTTTTGCGATGATGTCATTGAATATGGAGCATTTTAGAATGTGGAGATGAGGAAAAAGAGAAAATAGGCAAAGAGAAAAATACAAGCAAGAATACAGCAGGTCCTAATCTATTAGTAAAGAATGTTGTGAAGGGAACTTAAAGCTCATGTACTAGGGACCTTGAAGGTTATAATCATAAATACTACTTAACCTACTCAGTAAAGTGGATCTGCAGATTTTTCCATACTATAGTCAGCTTTTAGTTAGGTAGATTTTCCCCTGTGTTCTTTGGTCACTAGAAAATTTTTCTTGACAAAGGCTTTCTCTGCATCTATTGAGACAATCATGTGATTTTTATTTTTCAATTTGTTGATGTGGTGTATTACATTGATTGATTTGCGGATATTGAAGAATCCTTGCATCCCTGGGATAAAGCCTACTTGATCATGATGTATGATCTTTTTGATGTGTTGTTGGATTCTATTTGCTAGAATTTTGTTGAGGATTTTTGCATCTAAGTTCATCAGTGATATTGGCCTGTAGTTTTCTTTTTTTGTGGCATCTTTGTCGGGTTTTGGAATTAGGGTGATGGTGGCCTCATAGAATGAGTTTGGAAGTTTACCTTCCTCTGCAATTTTCTGGAAGAGTTTGAGTAGAATAGGTGTTAGCTCTTCTCTAAATTTTTGATAGAATTCAGCTGTGAAGCCATCTGGTCCTGGGCTTTTGTTTTTTTGGAAGATTTCTGATTACAGTTTCAATTTCCGTGCTTGTGATGGGTCTATTAATATTATCTATCTCTTCCTGGTTTAGTCTTGGAAAGTTGTACTTTTCTAGGAATCTGTCCATTTCATCTAGGTTGTCCAGTTTATTTGCATATAGTTGCTGATAATAATCTCTTATGATCCTTTGTATTTCTGTGTTTTCTGTTGTGATCTCTCTGTTTTCATTTCTAATTCTGTTGATTTCTGACGAATGGATAAGAAAGCTGTGGTACATATACACAATGGAATATTGCTCAGCATTAAAAAAAAAAATTCATTTGAATCAGTTCTACTCAGATGGATGAAACTGGAGCCTATTATCCAGAGTGAAGTAAGCCAGAAGCAAAAACAACAATACAGTATATTAACACATATATATGGAATTTAGAAAGACAGTAACCAGAACCCAGCATGCGAGACAGCAAAAGGAACGCAGATGTATAGAATAGACTCGTGGACTCTGTGGATGAGGGAAAGGGTAGGATGATATGGGAGAATGGCATTGAAACATGTTAATTACCATATGTCTAATCAATCGCCAGCCCAGGATTGATGCTCGGGGCTGGTGCAACGGGATTTCCTGGGGGGAGGGAGGAGGGAGGGGGGTCCTGGAGGGGGAGCATATGTAAACCCATGGTGATATCATGTCATTGTATGGCAAAACTAATAAAAAAAAAAAGAAAATTTTTCTTGAATGGGGCATCTATTTCAATATTAAAAAGTGTGAAACTTATATCTTTAAAATCCTATTTGACCTTATGCCACTATCTTTCTTATGAAGTACTTTTTCAATTAACTTTCAATGCATTGTAAACCTGATAAAATACATGAAACAATGTTCCCCAATATAGATAGCAACAGCTGATATGTACACAGGGTAATGCAGCAGATTTCAATTTTCCATTGTTAGTCTTTTAGGAGCTTTGAAAGAGTGAGAAAAAATCATATAGAGAGTAAATTTTTGAAAATTGTCAAAGTTTTCCAAGTAGAAGTTGAAAAATATTTTAGAAAACTTAATAGAAGGCTTGATTCTTTTTCATGTGTAAGAAAGTTTTCAGAAAGTTTGCTTTGCTTGTTGGATCTGTCAGAGAGAAGGACTATGTGGTTAGTATATTCAGCTTTAATATTTGAAAAAATGAAAGAATTAAATAGGGCAGGACATTAGTTTGAAATTATGTTGGAATGATGTATTTAATGTTCATTGTGAAAAGCACTATCACAAGAAACATCTTTTTTTAGAACTGGAGAAATGAGGCTGCACAATGGATGCTATTAAAAATAACTGTTTATTTAATTATAAATATATTCTCCTTTGTCATTAAGCCATTTTGGAAAAATTAAGTTATAGACTCATTAATAATTACCATTTTAAAGAGTTCTGGTTGAATAATTTTTTAAATTAACTGCTGATTATTCACAGCAGTGTCCTGCAACAAATCATAAAGTTTATGTTTTTAAAATCAAGTAATAACATAGGATATAAGAAGAAAGTCTTGTTATGTTTGCATTTGCCAGAGAATAGGCAACTTGGGATAAATATTGCTCTTTAATCTGTTTGTACATGTTTGTGCCTGGAATGAGTAAGTGCTCAGATAAAAGCATTATGTATAAATGTGTCAGGCTTTATATATTGATATGATGCTGTAGAAACGTAAGCAAATAGGATTTTTTTTCTTTCATTTTTTTTTTGCAGAGGATTATTTTCTGCTATTCATTTGGCAAAAGTCTAAAACAAAATTATATTTTTGGCTTCATTTCAGTACAACACTAGAAATGGTGATTGCTTCAGAGCCACTTAAAGGCATCTTCCTTAGAAACATCATGCTCTTGCCATTTTGCAAAACTGTGTCCAAGAAGCACAATGATTCTCAGCATTCTTGAATGTGTGACAGAATTGCTACTATTTTAAGCTAAGCAACATCAAGTTCACTTGTTGCTCAGTGTAAATGCAAACCTAAAGATCGTGTGGTTGAGAGAAATCAAGCAGCATGCTATATGTTATTAGGTAATATTTTGGGGTGACTTTTTATAATTTATTTCATGTTCATGATAATTTTTAAAAACTTTTAAAACCAAATACATGATGTACTGATAATCTGAGATTTTTTTTAAATTAATAATTGTCAACCTTAAGTCAATGCAAGAAGTTTTGTTTTTGTTTTTTTCTCTGAAAGTAACTGTGTAATGGGAAAGGGTATACTAATTCCTACCTCTTTTTCTATTCTTTTGTTCTACATCAAGGAAACCAATGTGCTTCTCAAAATAGAGACTTGGTTTCCTGGAATGGAGCTTTGGAGAAAGAAAAAAGCCTGAAGAATAAACGGTAATAGCAGTGAGTTGCCATCGAAGGTGTGAACTATTTGGTGAGTTCAAGATGTATAGTCCCCAAATCGAGATGAAAGAATGGGATAAGGACCTACAGTTTCCCAATTCTTCTCCTAGTTCATCTCTCAGGGCTGTTATACATTTCATAATGTTTGGTATTATTTTTTTTAACAATAGCAACATGTTGAATTATGCTGTTTTACTCACCCAATTTTTGATTCTAATAGCAATCTATATTTAAGTTGAATTGAAATGACTCCTTTATTTTCACATATTGTTGCTTCCTTTTCTAAAAGCTCTCATTCCTTTCATTAAGTTGTGGGTCAATCCTTAGTGCCATATAGTTTAAATGGCTTTAGGTTAATGATGTGTTTACTTTTCAGTGACTATAGGGTGTACTGCAGTCTGTTTCTTTTCCTCCTTTTCATGGAGCATTTTGTAGTCATCTGCCTTTTCCAAATCCTGATACCTAGGGCATGACAAACTCGTACATTCACAGTAAGTCACTGTGATATATACCTTCCCGCTAAGACCATTCCCAATTGAGTGCTATGGGGAAGCCATCCTTGGTGTCTTTGTAGATGCTCTTTGACCATCTACACATTTCTCCTCCATTATTTCTTACATCTGGTCCAACACTGATGCTTCTTCAAACCCTTTCCTTCTCTCTAATTCCAAGATCAGGATAGGAATGTCTTGTTCTAATAGGGGTAAGGCATTAGTTGAGAGGAATAAAAATTCATTAGAAAATGAAGCTAGATGAATATGGAAAAGGGATGGAGAGCAGAATTATTTTTATAAGTAATAGGAAAGTAAACATGGGAAAAGTAACCCAAAGCAGACTGTTTTCATGTCTGAATGAATGCTGTGTTTATGATTATGGTCTTTATGCCCAATAATTGTCATAAGGAACCATGTCAGAAAAATCCTTGTGTCTTTTTCATTTGTAAATAAAAAACCTTGTTGTCACTTAAATGCAATAATCAGAAGATGCTCATGAAAACCAGCCAAATATCCTTTACTTTCAGATATAATACACATCTATTCCTGTTTTTTTTCCAAAGCAGCATTTTCTTAGGAAGCATAGTAACTGTTGACATGGTCTGTATAACATTTCATCATAGGAAGAAGTTATTTGAAATTTTGCTGGTAGGCTGCCCCAGGTTGGTTCAAAGAATTACCATACTTGTACCTGTAGGCAGTTCTTCCTGTATAATACACTTTATTCAAAACAATGATTTCCAGAAACTTATCTGTACATCAGAATTCTCTGGGGAGTTTGATAAAAGCTGGACAAACAGCATGCTATGCTTAGTGAGTGCAAAGCTCTAGGCTGGAAACTAGGCTGCATTTTTACCAAATGAGCATGTTTATATCTCTGAATCTGGAAAGCTCTTTATTGAATGTTTTCTGAATTTGCATACATTGAACATTTTGTATGAACATATCTTAAATTTGGCCAGTTATCATAATCACCTTGGGAGCATTTAAGCACTTATAGTCACAGCTCTCATCCACAAAAATATAATTATGTAGATCTTAAGAAGGGCAGCCAGAATCCATATTTTACAAAAGCACCTCATATAACTCTTATCAAAGCCACACTTGGGATGATTTTTTAAAAGCACATTAATAGCAGTTTCATCTTCAGTATTCAACAGTTTTAGAAAAATCTGAACTTGGCAATCATCTGATTTTTTTTAACCATGCTGGAGTTAATTAAAATATTTGACTTCTTAAATGTCTAAACATGGAACAACCTTTAATTACTTATAGACTCCTTAAAAATAAAGTTATTACACTCTTGTTTGTTTTAAAAATATACTAAATTTCTATATATTACTAAATTAGTATATTACTATATATTACTAAATTTCTGTATATTACTCATGCATATATGTATACAAATAAAATATCTAAAGTGGCTTCCCCAGTTATTTACCATATTGTCTTGTTCAGTCATTTATAAAGCATTGAATTCTTAACAAAATTATTTATTATATCTTCTGTTAATAGAATGTTAACTCCAAAAGGATAAGAACTTTCTATGATATATTCATCAATGCACTCCTAGGCCCTATAATAGTGACTGGTACATAATAGGGGTCAGTGCATGTTTGTTGAATTTATAGATAGTGTATTATATATATATATATATATATACATGCCATTGTTTAGATAAACCATGTGTCATATATAAGGTTGACATATTACCCAATCATGTGTGCACATAATATTTGTGTAATATTGCAGATGCTAATAAAAGTTCATTTTATTAGTCATGAAAGTTCTTTTATTTAAAGGCATAGGAATCTCCCGTAAATCCAAAATATAAAGAGCATTTGGTGATCTTGAATAGATCGCCTCATCTTTTTGTTTGAAAGGGACCCAGAGGCCTTAATTAAGATATTTTATTAGTATTTCTTTTCAAGAGGGTCACACCACTCCTCAGGTGTTATGAATCACTCTCACTTAGTGTACTTGAAAAGCAGTTGAATCATGCTGCAATCACATTGCCTCATAAGGAATGTGTCAGCTATTTGTCTTCATTCACATGATGAAAAGTGTAGTTAATGAAACTGTTACATTGTCACATTGAAAAACTTTAGAATCAAGTGGCTAAAAATATTTTCCTATGGTACAAGGAAGTGAGGAAACTAAAAGCTTACCTTTAAAACTATTTTTAACCATTTTTATATCTTCTTTGGAGAAATGTCTGTTAAGTTCCTTGGCCCACTTTTTAATTGGGTTGTTTATTTTTCTAGAATGGAGCTGCAGGAGTTGCTTGTATATTTTTGAGATTAATTGTTTGTCCGTTTCTTCATTGGCTATTATTTTCTCCCATTCTGAAGGCTGTCTTTTCACCTTGCTTATAGTTTCCTTTGTTGTGCAGAGGCTTTTAATTTTAATTAGGTCCCATTTGTGTATTCGTGCTTTTATTTCCACTATTCTGGGAGGTGGGTCATGGAGTATCCCGCTTTGGGTTATGGAGGAGAGTGTTTTGCCTATGTTATCCTCTAGGAGTTTTATAGTTTCTGGTCTTATGCTTAGATCTTTGATCCATTTTGAGTTTATCTTTGTGAATGGTGTTAGAAAGTGTTCTAGTTTGATTCTTTTACAAGTGGCTGTCCAGTTTTCCCAGCACCACTTGTTAAAGAGGTTGTCTTTTCTCCATTGTATATTCTTGCCTCCTTTGTCAAAGATAAGGTGTCCATAGATGCGTGGATTTATCTCTGGGCTTTCTACACATGAAAAGATGTTCAACATCACTCATTACCAGAGAAATGCAAATCAAAACCACAATGAGGTACCACTCTACACCAGTCAGAATGGCTGCCATCCAAAAATCTACAAGCAATAAATGCTGGAGAGGATGTGGAGAAAAGGGAACCCTCTTACACTGTTGGTGGGAATGCAAACTAGTGCAGCCACTATGGAAAACAGTGTGGAGGTTCCTTAAAAAGGTGCAAATAGTCCTGCCATATGACCCAGCAATCCCACTGCTGGGCATATACACTGAGGAAACCAGAATTGAAAGAGCCACGTGTACCCCAATGTTCATCACTGCATTGTTTACAATAGCTAAGACATGGAAGCAACCTAGATGCCCATCAACTGACGAATGGATAAGAAAGCTGTGGTACATATACACAATGGAATATTACTCAGTATTAAAAAAAATTCATTTGAAGCAATTCTACTCAGATGGACGAAACTGGAGCCCATTATCCAGAGTGAAGTAAGCCAGAAGCAAAAACAACAATACAGTATATTAACACATATATATGGAATTTAGAAAGACGGTAACGAGAACCCAACATGCGAGACAGCAAAAGGAACGCAGATGTATAGAATAGACTCGTGGACTTTGTGGATGAGGGTAAGGGTGGGATGATATGGGAGAAGGGCATTGAAACAAGCTAATTATCATATGTCTAATCAATCGCCAGCCCAGGACTGATGCTCGGGGCTGGTGCAGCGAGATTTCCCGGCGGGGAGGGAGGAGGGAGGGGATTCTGGAGGGGAAGCATATGTAAACCCATGGTGATATCATGACATTGTATGGCAAAAACAATAAAAAAAAAACTATTTTTAAAGGATGAGGCCATTATAAGTGCATATTTTCTTTCTGGGTAATAGCTTTTTCAAGTGAAGAGTGCCTTTTAGAGGTGTTCAGTATAGCAGTTCATTGGATCCTCAGCTTGGCTATAATACCAAATATGGGACCTGGGAGGCAGATGGATGTATGGCATATATAATATTTTGTTCATTTATATATTCATTCTTTAAACAACATCTGTTCTAGTATTCTTTGTTATTCCAGAAACTATTAGGCAACCTCTAGAAGATGAGACAATAATAACAATGGATTCAGTAAAATGTTATATGCTATGATACTGGTATATATGCTGACTGTGCTGGAAATAAAAATAAGGATATCTACAGGACATCTCAGATACTTGGGCTGAGTTTTGAGGTTGAGTTGCATTTATCCATCCCACAAATACTTACAGAGTGACTTTTAAGGAAAGTAGGCTACACTCTGATATACTATGGGGAAAAAGGCAGACATAAACACTGCCATCATGAACTCATAGCCTGTGAGGGGGACAGACATAAAACAGATAAAAATATATGGTAAGTGAGGAAAATTCAATAAGAGAACATTGCACATAGACCAAAATGTTGATAAATTGCTCAAGGAAAGCCTCTCTTAGAGAAAATGATATTTGAGTTGACACCTTAAGTGGAGTAGAAGTTAGTTAAGCAAAGACAGAAAAGAGCAGTCTAAGTAGCAAAATTTCCTTTTTCTTACTCAAAGAATTTTAAAAAATTATTTATTTTTTAATTGAAGGGTAATTGCTTTACAGGATTTTGTTGTTTTCTGTCAAACCTCAACATGAATCAGCCATAGGTATACATATATCCCCTCCCTTTTGAACCTCCCTCCCACCTCCCTACCCATCCCATACCTCTAGGTTGATACTTAGATCCTGTATTTGAGCTTCCTGGGCTATTCAGCAAATTCCTGTTGGCTATCTGTTTTACGTATGGTAATGTAAGTTTCCATGTTACACTCTCCATACACCTCTCCTCCCCTCTCCCCATGTCCATAAGTCTATTCTCTATGTCTGTTTCTCCATTAGTTCAGTTCAGTTAAGTCACTCAGTCATGTCCAACTCTTTGTAACCCCATGGACTGCAACATGCCAAGCCTCCCTGTCCATCACCAACTCTCAGAGTTTATTCAAACTCATGTCCATTGAGTTGGTGATGCCATTCAACCATCTCATCCTCTATCATCCTCTTCTTCTCCCGCCTTCAATCTTTCCCAGCCTCAAGGTCTTTTCAAATGACTCTGTTCGTCACATCAGGTGGCAGAAGTATTGGAATTTCAGCTTCAACATCAGTCCTTCCAGCTAATATTCAGGACTGATTTCCTTTAGGATGGACTGGTTGGATCTCCTTACAGTCCAAGGGACTCTCAAGAGTCTTCTCCAACACCACAGTTCAAAAGTATCAGTTCTTTGGTGATCAGTTTCTTTATAGTCCAACTCTCACATCCATACATTATTACTGGAAAAACCATAGCTTTGAATAAGTGGACTATTGTTGGCAGTCATATCTCTGCATTTCAATATCCTGTCTATGTTGGTCATAACTTTTCTTCCAAGGAGCAAGCTTCTCTTAATTTCGTGGCTGCAGTCACCATCTGCAGTGATTTGGGAGCCCCCCAAAATAAAGTTTCTCACTGTTTCCACTGTCTCCTCATCTATTTGCCATGAAGTGATAGGACCAGATGCCATGATCTTAGATTTCTGAATGTTGAGTTTCAAGCCAACTTTTTCACTCTCCTCTTTCACTTTCATCAAGGGTTTCTTTAGTTCTTATTCCCTTTCTGCCATAACAGTGGTGTCATCTGCATATCTGAGGTTATTGATTTCTCCCAGCAATCTTGATTCCAGCTTGTGCTTCATCCAGCCCAGCATTTCTCATGATGAACTCTGCATAGAAGTTAAATAAGCAAGGTGACAATATACAGCCTTGACTTACTCCTTTCTTGATTTTAACCAGTCTGTTGTTCCATGTCCAGTTCTAACTGCTGCCTACAGATTTCTCAGGAGGTAGGTCAGTTGGTCTGGTATTCCCATTTCTTTAAGCATTTTCCACAGTCAAAACATAAGAATAATAAATATTTTTCTTGAGTCACTACTGTCCGAGCCCTTTTTTCACTGGGAATCACAATTCTTCTCACAATCCTCCAACACTGCTGATCTCTGGACCTCTGGTGGGGGCAGCTCAGATTCTAATCTGGTCCTACTCCTGTATGTTCTTGCCTCCAATGTCCACGGCTATCAGAAATAGTGCATTTTATTTGTGGGAGCTCTCAATGTCCTTTTATATATTCCATAGACCCAGAGTCTGACTAGTTGATCATGTGGATTTACTCTGTTGCTTGTAGAGCTGGTGGGAAGGTTTTGGGTGTTCTTCCTTAGCCACACTGTCCCTTGGTTTCAATTGTGGTTTTACTTCCATCTCTGCACGTGGGTCGCTTGCTGGGGTTTGCTCCTGAGGCTGCCCTGGAGGGATTTGGTTTGCCCCTGTGAGGGCCAGGTGTGGAGGTGGTACACGTGCTTGGATCGCAGGGTTTCTGGCAGCACCAGGTACTCAGGAGCATTGGAAGCTAGGGCAGCAGGAAATATAGTGCTCTAGAAGGCTATGGCAACCAATATTGGCCAATATGCTCCAGTATTCTTGCCTGTAGAGGCCTCCTGATAGAGAATCCTGCAGGCCACAATCTCAGTTCAGTTCAGTTGCTCAGTCGTATCCAACTCTTTGTGACCCCATGAACTGCAGCACACCAGGCCTCCCTGTCCAACACCAACCACCAGAGTCTATCCAATCCCATGTCCATTGAGTCAGTAATGCCATCCAACCATCTCATCCTCTGTTGTCCCCTTCTCCTCCTGCCCTCAATCTTTCCCAGCATCAGGATCTTTTCTTTTTTTTTTTAATTTTTATTATTTTTTTAAAATTTTCTTTACTTTTATTGTGTTGGTTTTGCCATACAATGACATGAAACTGCCATGGGTTTACATATGCTCCCCCTCCAGAACCCTCCTCCCTCCTCTCCCAACTCCCACCCCCACCCCGGACATCTCGGTGCATCAGCCCCGAGCATCAACCCTGGGCTGGTGATTGATTTCACATATGGTAATTAACATGTTTCAATGCGATTCTCCCGTATCATCCCACCCTTGCCCTCTTCCACAGAGTCCACGAGTCTGTTCTATACATCCACGTTCCTTTTGCTGTCTCGCATGCAGGGTTCTCGTTACCATCTTTTTAAATTCCATATATATGCGTTAGAATACTGTATTGTTGTTTTTCCTTCTGGCTTACATCACTCTGGATAATAAGCTCCAGTTCCGTCCACCTGAGTAGAACTGATTCAAATGAATTTTTTTTTTATTGTTTTTGCCATACAATGTCATGATATCACCATGGGTTTACATATGCTCCCCCTCCAGAACCCCCCTCCTTCCTCCCTCCCCCCGGGAAATCTCGCTGCACCAGCCCCGAGCATCAATCCTGGGCTGGCGATTGATTAGACATATGACAATTAACTTGTTTCAATGCCCTTCTCCCATATCATCCCACCCTTACCCTCATCCACAGAGTCCACGAGTCTATTCTATACATCTGCGTTCCTTTTGCTGTCTCGCATGTTGGGTTCTCATTACCATCTTTCTAAATTCCATATATATGCGTTAATACACTGAATTGTTGTTTTTGCTTCTGGCTTGCTTCACTCTGGATAATGGGCTCCAGTTTCGTCCATCTGAGTAGAATTGCTTCAAATGAATTTTTTTTTTAATGCTGAGTAATATTCCATTGTGTATATGTACAACAGCTTTCTTATCCATTCGTCAGTTGATGGGCATCTAGGTTGCTTCCATGTCCTGGCTATTGTAAACAATGCAGCGATGAACATTGGGGTTAGCGTGACTCTTTCAATTCTGGTTTCCTTGGAGTGTATGCCCAGCAGTGGGATTGCTGGGTCATATGGCAGGTCTATTTGCAGTTTTTTAAGGAATCTCCACACTGTTCTCCATAGTGGCTGTACTAGTTTGCATTCCCACCAACAGTGTAAGAGGGTTCCCTTTTCTCCACATCCTCTCCAGCATTTATTGCTTGTAGACTTTTGGATGGCAGCCATTCTGACTGGTGTAAAGTGATACCTCATTGTGGTTTTGATTTGCATTTCTCTGATAATGAGTGATGTTGAGCATCTTTTCATGTGTCTGTTAGCCATTTTTATGTCTTCTTTGGAGAAATGTCTGTTAAGTTCTTTGGCTCACTTTTTGATTGGGTCGTTTATTTTTCTAGAATGGAGCTGCAGGAGTTGCTTGTATATTTTTGAGATTAATTGTTTGTCTGTTGCTTCATTGGCTATTATTTTCTCCCATTCTGAAGGCTGTCTTTTCACCTTGCTTATAGTTTCCTTTGTTGTGCAGAAGCTTTTAATTTTAATTAGGTCCCATTTGTGTATTCGTGCTTTTATTTCTGATATTCTTGGAGGTGGGTCATAGAGGATCCCTCTTTGGTTTATGTCAGAGAGTGTTTTGCCTATGTTATCCTCTAGGAGTTTTATAGTTTCTGGTCTTATGATTAGATCTTTGATCCATTTTGAGTTTATTTTTGTGTATGGTGTTAGAAAGTGTTCTAGTTTGATTCTTTTACAAGTGGCTGTCCAGTTTTCCCAGCACCACTTGTTAAAGAGGTTGTCTTTTCTCCATTGTATATTCTTGCCTCCTTTGTCAAAGATAAGGTGTCCATAGATGCGTGGATTTATCTCTGGGCTTTCTACACATGAAAAGATGTTCAACATCACTCATTACCAGAGAAATGCAAATCAAAACCACAATGAGGTACCACTCTACACCAGTCAGAATGGCTGCCATCCAAAAATCTACAAGCAATAAATGCTGGAGAGGATGTGGAGAAAAGGGAACCCTCTTACACTGTTGGTGGGAATGCAAACTAGTGCAGCCACTATGGAAAACAGTGTGGAGGTTCCTTAAAAAGGTGCAAATAGTCCTGCCATATGACCCAGCAATCCCACTGCTGGGCATATACACTGAGGAAACCAGAATTGAAAGAGCCACGTGTACCCCAATGTTCATCACTGCATTGTTTACAATAGCTAAGACATGGAAGCAACCTAGATGCCCATCAACTGACGAATGGATAAGAAAGCTGTGGTACATATACACAATGGAATATTACTCAGTATTAAAAAAAATTCATTTGAAGCAATTCTACTCAGATGGACGAAACTGGAGCCCATTATCCAGAGTGAAGTAAGCCAGAAGCAAAAACAACAATACAGTATATTAACACATATATATGGAATTTAGAAAGACGGTAACGAGAACCCAACATGCGAGACAGCAAAAGGAACGCAGATGTATAGAATAGACTCGTGGACTTTGTGGATGAGGGTAAGGGTGGGATGATATGGGAGAAGGG
>ML663438.1:769908-787240 GCA_007570785.1 Antilocapra americana | reverse complement strand
AAACAATAAAATAGAAGAAATGGCAACAGGATCATATTTATCAATAATTACCTTAAATGTAAACGGGCTGAATGCCCCAACCAAAAGACAAAGACTGGCCGATTGGATACAGAAACAAGACCCATATATATATGTTGCCTACAAGAGACCCACCTCAAATCTAAGGACATATATAGACTGAAAGTTAAAGGCTGGAAAAAGATATTCCATGCAAATAAAGACCAAAAGAAAGCAGGAGTGGCAATACTCATATCAGATAAAGTAGACTTTAAAATAAAGGCGGTGAAAAGAGATAAAGATGGACATTACATAATGATCAAAGGATCAATCCAAGAAGAAGAAATAACAATTATAATTATTTATGTACCCAACATAGGAGCACCACAATATGTAAGGCAAATGCTAACAAGTATGAAAGGGGAAATCAACAACAACACAATAATAGTGGGAGACTTTAATACACCACTCACACCAATGGATACATCAACTAAACAGAAAAGTAACAAGGAAATTCAAACTTTAAATGATACAATAGACCAACTAGACCTAATTGATATCTATAGGTCACTCCACCCCAAAAAAAGGAATTTCACTTTTTTCTCAAGTGCACATGGGACCTTCTCCAGGATAGATCACATCCTGGGCCATAAATCTAGCCTTGGTAAATTCAAAAACATTGAAATCATCCCAAGCATCTTTTCTGATCACAATGCAGTGAGATTAGATATCAATTACAGGAGAAAACCATTCAAAACCTCCAACATATGGAGGCTCAACAACACACTGCTGAATAACCACCAAATCACAGATGAAATCAAAAATGAAATTCAGTTATGCATGGAAACGAATGAAAATGAAAACACAACAGCTCAAATCCTATGGGACACTGTGAAAGCAGTGCTAAGGGGAAGGTTCATAGCAATTCAAGCTCACCTCAAGAAACAAGAAAAAAATCAAATAAACAACCTTACTTTACACCTAAAGCAACAAGAAATGGAAGAAATGCAGAAGCCCAGGTCTAGTAGAAGGAAAGAAATCTTAAAGATCAGGGCAGAAATAAACGCAAAGCAAACAAAAGAGACCATAGCAAAAACCAACCAATCCAAAAGCTGGTTCTTTGAGAAGATAAATAAAATTGACAAACCATTAGTCAGACTCTTCAAGAAACAAAGGGAGAAGAACCAAATCAACAGAATTAGAAAAGAAAACGGAGAGATCACAACAGAAAACACAGAAATACAAAGGATCATAAGAGACTATTATCAGCAGCTATATGCAAATAAACTGGACAACCTGGATGAAATGGACAGATTCCTAGAAAAGTACAACTTTCCAAGACTAAACCAGGAAGAGATAGATAATCTTAATAGACCCATCACTAGCACAGAAATTGAAACCATAATCAGAAATCTTCCAAAAAACAAAAGCCCAGGACCAGATGGCTTCACAGCCGAATTCTACCAAAAATTTAGAGAAGAGCTAACACCTATTCTACTCAAACTCTTCCAGAAAATTGCAGAGGAAGGTAAACTTCCAAACTCATTCTATGAGGCCACCATCACCCTAATTCCAAAACCCGACAAAGATGCCACATAAAGAGAAAACTACAGGCCAATATCACTGATGAACTTAGATGCAAAAATCCTCAACAAAATTCTAGCAAATAGAATCCAGCAACACATTAAAAAAATCATACATCATGATCAAGTAGGCTTTATCCCAGGGATGCAAGGATTCTTCAATATTCGCAAATCAATCAATGTAATACACCACATTAACAAATTGAAAAATAAAAATCACATGATTATCTGAATAGATGCAGAGAAAGCCTTTGACAAAATTCAACATCCATTTATGATAAAAACCCTCCAAAAAGCAGGAATAGAAGGAACATTCCTCAAGATAATAAAAGCTATATATGACAAACCCACAGCAAACATTATCCTCAATGGTGAAAAACTGAAATCATTCCCCCTGAAGTCAGGAACAAGACAAGGGTGCCCACTCTCACCACTACTTTTCAACATAGTTTTGGAAGTCTTGGCCACAGCAATCAGAGCAGATAAAGAAATCAAAGGAATCCAGATTGGAAAAGAAGAAGTAAAACTCTCTCTGTTTGCAGATGACATGATCCTCTATATTGAAAACCCTAAAGACTACGAGAAAATTACTAGTGCTAATCAGTGAATATAGCAAAGTTTCAGGATACAAAATCAACACACAGAAATCCCTGGCATTTCTATACACTAACAATGAAAAAACAGAAAAAGAAATTATGGAAACAATTCCATTCACCATCGAATCAAAAAGAATAAAATACTTAGGAGTATTTCTACCTAAAGAAACAAAAGACTTGTATATAGAAAACTATAAAACACTGATGAAAGAAATTAAAGAGGACACAAACAGATGGAGAAATGTGCCGTGTTCCTGGATTGGAAGAATCAATATACTGAAAATGAGTATACTACCCAAAGCAATCTATAGATTCAATGCAATTCCTATCAAGCTACCAGAGGTCTTTTTTAGAGAATTAGAACAAATAATTTCACAATTTGTATGGAAATACAAAAAACCTCGTATAGCCAAAGCAATCTTGAGAAAGAAGATTGCAACTGGAGGAATCAACCTACCTGACTTTAGGCTATACTACAAATCCACAGTCATTAAGACAGTATGGTACTGGCACAAAGACAGAAATATAGATCAATGGAACAAAATAGATAGCCCAGAGATAAATCCATGCATCTATGGACACCTTATCTTTGACAAAGGAGGCAAGAATATACAATGGAGAAAAGACAACCTCTTTAACAAGTGGTGCTGGGAAAACTGGATAGCCACTTGTAAAAGAGTGAAACTAGAACACTTTCTAACACAATACACAAAGATAAATTCAAAATGGATCAAAGATCTAAGTATAAGAGCAGAAACTATAAAACTCCTAGAGGATAACATTGGGAAAACACTCTCTGACATCAACCAAAGCAGGATCCTACATGACCCACCTCCCAGAATATTGGAAATAAAAGCACGAATAAACAAATGGGACCTAATTAAAATTAAAAGCTTCTGTACTGCCAAGGAAACTATAAGCAAGGTGAAAAGACAGCCATCAGAATGGGAGAAAATAATAGCCAATGAAGCAATGGACAAACAATTAATCTCAAAAATATACAAGCAACTCCTGCAGCTCCATTCTAGGAAAATACACAACCCAATCAAAATGTGGGCCAAAGAACCTAACAGACGTTTCTCCAAAGAAGACATAAAAATGGCTAACAAACACATGAAAAGATGCTCAACATCACTCATTATCAGAGAAATGAAAATCAAAACCACAATGAGATATCACTTCACACCACTCAGAATGGCTGCAATCCAAAAATCCACAAGTAATAAATGCTGGAGAGGAGGTGGAGAAAAGGGAACTCTCTTACACTGTTGGTGGGATTGCAAACTAGTACAGCCTCTATGTAAAACAGTGTGGAGGTTCCTTAAAAAACTGCAAATAGTCCTGCCATATGACCCAGCAATCCCACTCTTGGGCATATATACTGAGGAAACCAGAATTGAAAGAGACACGTGTACCCCAATGTTCATCGCTGCATTGTTTACAATAGCCAGGACATGGAACCAACCTAGATGCCCATCAACTGATGAATGGATAAGAAAGCTGTGGTACATATACACAATGGAATATTACTCAGCATTAAGGAAAAATTCATTTGAATCAGTTCTACTCAGATGGACGAAACTGGAGCCCATTATCCAGAGTGAAGTAAGCCAGAAGCAAAAACAACAATACAGTATATTAATGCATATATATGGAATTTAGAAAGACGGTAACAAGAACCCAGCATGCGAGACAGCAAAAGGGACGCAGATGTATAGAATCGACTCAGGGCCTCTGTGGATGAGGGAAAGGGTGGGATGATATGGGAGAATGGCATTGAAACATGTTAATTATCATATGTCTAAGCAATAGCCGGCCCAGGATTGATGCTTGGGACTGGTGCAACGAGATTTCCCGGGGGGAGGGAGGAGGGAGGGGGGTTCTGTAGGGGGAGCAAATGTAAACCCATGGTGATATCATGTCATTTTTTGGCAAAACTAATAAAAAAAAATGGTTAATAAAAAAAAATTGTCAGCAGTATACTTAGCCATTGACTTCTATTCTTTCCTAGTTATGATTGAGTAAAGGATTAAATCACAAATGCATTGCATAGACTTTGTCTTCCAAGTTAGTATTTTTGGATCAAAGAAAAAACAAACCTTGCTTTTATGCCCAGTGGTACAAATGCCAATATCTGAGATGACATATTTTAAAGCAATATAAAAAGTAGAATAACACTCTGGAGAAAAATTCTGTAGTAGGAGTAGATGAGGTTTACCCAAATTCCTGCTTCAATTCTGACACAGCTATTTTTAATAAGTCATTTGGCTTTCAAATGTGTGCTAACTATATAAAAACATAAAATTCATTCACATATCCTATATATCAAAGTCCTTATTCTAATGTGTCCTCCACTAAATAGAAGTGAAGAAGATATAAGCATCCAGTTAAAGTATGTACGCATTCTTAAATTTTTTGACACCCCAGGAAAACAAAACTGTCTAGAAAACATTACCTTTAACTACGTTTTATATATATATATATAAATATATAATATTTATATTATATAAATTATATATATATATATATATATATATATTAGGTGTATATATGTCTGTGAGTGTGTGTGTTCTTGAGAGACACAGAGTGATTAAGAGATATGGAGCCTGACCAGAAAAATCACATGATAACTCAGTCTCTCATCCATTCTACGGAGTGGCTTCCTTCATCAATGTCAAATGAGATTTTATTTTGTGTCATGTTAACACTGGATAGTAGATTGAGTGCAACAGCTTTTTGAGTGCAGGTTGAATTACAGCTGTCAGATATCAACCAGAATCACATCTGAATTTACAGCCTAGAGCTCAAAGATCTTTTCAACTCTTTGAACCGAACATGGGAAGCAAAAAGTTTAGAATGCATTTTGACTTTTGAGAATTGATGCATTTAATAAAGCTTTGTAAAAATAAAATAGCTATGAATAAACAACATATTCCATGACATAACTAAAATAATATTTCTAAAGAGTCCATTAATGACAGAATAACATTTGTCACTACAAACTATGAAGACCCTATGGATGAATCTAATTATCCAAAAAGAATAATTTAACTGGATATTTGTTTAAAAATTTTAAAAAAAAGATTTGTAAACACAGCTACAATAATTTATGACTACAATATCTAATACAGTATCTGAGTAATTAATGTGTTTATTCAAAACTGGCACAGTCTTAGTTATAATATTTAAATGTAAAATATTGTAAAGAAACATGCAAAATATATTTTAAAATATAATAAAGAAAATACATAGCACAGTAGAAAACATAAAACATTAATAGAAATTTCTTATGGTGGTGAAATTACAGGTAATTTTTGCATTTTCAAATTTTTTATAGAGTAAGTTGCTATTATTTGGTAACAAGAAAAAAGGCAAAACATATAAATGTTTGTGTATGTTAGTCACTCAGCTGTGTCTCACTCTTTGGAACTCCATGGACTATTGCCCACCAGCCTACTCTGTCCATAGGATTCTCCAAGCAAGAACATTGGAGTGGGTAGCCATTCCCTTCTCCAAGGGTTTTTTCCAACCCAGGGACTGAACCTGGTTCTCCTGCAACATAGGCAGACTCTACCATCTGAGCCACCAGGTCAGCCCTGGTGAATCTGAATTTAAAGTTGCCACCTTTTTCTCCTTGGTTCTAGGTCTTGCCTGCCTAATTGGGCTCAGTCGTTACCTCCCTCTGAATATGTCTAACTGTATGAATATCTGCCGCTGGTAATAAATCCACCAAAAATTATCAGTGAAAAGGAGAAGACAATCAGAATTAGACATTTTTTCTATTTTTTATCTGTATTATACAGCAGGGTCTATTACAGTATAGCTGAATTCTAAAAAAAAATAATAATGTTAAAAATAAGTATGTTAAAAAACAAAAATAATTTTTCTTCCCACAGCTGATTTATCATCATCTCTTTTTTTCTATGACCACCTTAACTTAGCAGTTACTAAAAAAAAAAATCAGTTTTGTTAACTTCTGATCTCCTGCCAGTAAATTGTCTTCACTTAGATTAGCAAGTGAGCTTTCTTACTGAAGTAGGAGTGTAAGTTTTAGCAGTTTCCCAAACTAGGCCTCAGTATCCATCATTGGATTGTGGGAAAATTGCAGCAAAGTTCTATCTCCAATTGAGTAAAATCATCTAAAGCACCTCTAACAGAAGTGGCTGTGATGATGGAAATATTCTATGGCTGCTCTAGTCAATAAGATGGCCATCAAGCAACTGTTAACCTCTAAGCAACTGTTATGTGACTAGGACTGAATGAAAAATGTTATGTAACTTTAATTAATTTAAATGTAAACTGCAAAATGCGAGTAGTATAATCAAAGAATTCAACTTAACACTTACTTTATGCCCCAGATTCAAAGGAAGTTAGTGTTATGGCAGAAGAGTAAATAAAATGTCAGGTTGTATTTTATAAAGATTTACTGAAATACACTTTTCATGCCATAAAGCCCATTCATTTAAGTTGTATAAGTCAATGTTTTTTAATACATTTGGGGACATGTATAATCATTACCACAATTTCATTTTAGAACATTTCATCATCCTAAAAGGAAACTCTGTACACATTAACAGTCACTCCCTGCTATTCTCCTAATTTCCAGTACCAGGAAATTACTAATTTACTTTCTGTTTCTATACATTTCCTTTTTCTGGACATTTCATATGGAATGTTGGTTTTCTGTGACTGGCTCCTTTCACTTAGAATGTTTTCAAGATTCACTCATGTTGTAACATGCATCAGCATTTCATAACTCTTACTGCCAAACATTATCCTACTCTATGGATATAGCACATTTAAATTATTAATTTGTCAGTTGATGGACATGTGGGTCGTTTTCAGTCTTTGGATGATGTGAATAACACTACTATGAAAATTCCTGCACATGTTTTGTATGAATGTGTGTTTTCATTTCTCATATGTACTTAGGGGTAGGATTGCTGGGTGATATGCTAACTCAACGTTTAAGGTTTAGGGAACAACTCAACTGTTTACCAAAGCCATGTGTACCATTTTACATTTCCACCTGTGATGTATGAGAGTTCCATTTTTTCCACATGCTAATCAATTCCAGTTTTGTCTGCCTGTTACTGCAGCAACCCTAGTGGATGTGAAGTGGTATTGTGTAGTGTTTTGCAATTTCCTATTAATAATAATGCTGAGCATCTTTTCATGGCCTTATTAGAGCAAGTTTTCTAAACAAATTTCTCTCTTCAAACCATTTACCCCTTCTTTTAAATTTTATTCATTTACTTTTGCCTATGCTTGGTCTTCGTTACTGTGCTGACTTTCTCTGGTTGTGGTGAGTAGGGGCTACTCTCTAGTCATAGTGCACAGGCTTCTCATTACGGTGGCTTCCCTTGGTGCAGATCACAGCCTCAGGAGTTGTCACACATGGGCTAGTTGCCCCTTGGCATGTGGAATCTTCCCAGACCAGGGGTTGAACCTGTGTCCCTTGCACTGGCAGGTAGATTCTTAACCACTGGACCAACAGAGAAGTCCCATTTACCCATTTTTAGTTGGGTTATTTTTGTGTTTGTTATTGATTAATAAGAGTTTTGATATATTATGGATACAAATCTCTTATTGAGTATGCATTTTGCAATATATTCCCCATTCTGTGGACTCTCATTTTTTTTTGCAGTATGAAAGTTTTACATTGTGATAAAGTCCAATTCATTTGATTTTTATTTTGTCATTCATACTTTTGTTGCCCTATCTAATAAACTACCAGCTAACCAAAGTTCCAAAGATTTACTCTTCAAGTGTTACATCTTGAGTTATATTTTTTGTATAAAATGAAACAGATATTTAATATCATTATTTTTCACATGGATATCCTGCTTGCCTGGCACCATTTTTTCAAATTGCTTTCCTCCACTGAACTATAAACCAATGAATCATATATAATAGTTTACTCTGGATTATCAATGCCATTTCATCATTTTATATGTCTTTTTCATGCCAGCATCACACTCCATGATTACTGTAGCTTTAGGGCAAGCTTAGAATTCAGGAAATAACAGGCCTCCATTTTATTTTTCTCTTTCAAGAAGAGTTTTATTTTGGCTATTCTTGGTTCCTTTTGTTATGAATTTCAGGATCAGTTTTTAAAGTTCTTAAAATAAAAGCAACTTGGATTTTGGTAGGGAATGCAATGAATCTAGACCTTAATTTTGGGAGAACTGTCATATTAACAATATTAAATTTTGATTCATAAATATAGATGTCTATTTATTTGGATCTCTAATTTCATTTAGCAATGTCCTACCATTTTACCAGTATTGCACTTTGTTGAATATATTCTTAAATATTTTTATTCTTCTTGGTGCTCTTATAAATGGACTTTCTTCTTAGTTTCATTTTACTTTAATCATTGCTAGTGTATAAGAGTCATAACTAAATTTTCTGTGTTAATATTAAGCCCTACAATTTTACTGAACTCATTAGTTCTAATATGTCTTCTTGTGTAGATTCCTTAGAATTTTCTATGCACAATATTAAGACATCTGCAAATGGAAGTAGTTTTTCGTTTTAACTTGGAAGCTGATTTCCTACTTATTGGAGAAGGTAATAGCAACCCACTCCAGTATTCTTGCCTGGAGAATTCCATGGACAGAGGAGCCTGGCAGACTACAGTCCATGGGGTCACAAAGAGCAGGACACAACTGAGCGACTATCACTTCCCACTTATTCTTGCCTAAATACCATGGCTAAAACCCTCACAAGAATATGGCAAAGATCTATCTAGAGAGAACATCCTTGTCTTGTTCCAAATCCTTGGGGAAGACAGGAGTCTTTCACCATTAAGTATAATGTTATCTGTGAGTTTTTTAATAGATACTTCCTTATCAATTCAGGAAATTCCCTTCTATTCCTACTTTGTTGATTTTTTTCCCATCAAGAATGGGTATATTTTTAAAGTTCCTTTCCATACTTATTAATAAAATCATATGGTTTCATCCTTCAATCTATTAATACAAGATGTATTACAAGTATATTATATGAACTGGTTTCTGAATGTGAAGCCAACGTTGCATTTGTTGTTAAATCCCACTTGGTCACAGTATATAAATTCCTTGTTAGCTTTTTTTTTGATGAGTATTTTATTGAGGATTTTTTCACCTGTATCCATATGATCTATTAGGAGTATAGTTTTCTTGTGATATCTTTATCTGCTTTTGCTATCAGGATAACATTGCCCTCATATAATGATTTTGAATATATTCCTTTCTATTCTACATTTTTGGAAGATTTTATAAAAGCTGTTATTAAATTGTTTTGAAGATTTAGCCTCCAAGAAAAGCTATTAGCCAATGTTACTAAAGTATCTCCTTGAGTTTAAAATGGAATTTTGAGTTACTGCTGGTAAATGGCTGACCTGTTGCAACAAATATTTGTCTTTGGAAGTCAGGTTATAACCCAAAGTAACTTATACACAATCTACAACATCTTCTGGGAAGCCAGAAATTCCTTTCTCACTTTTGCCAAGCCTGGTATACAAAGCTGGCGAGAAATGTGAAAATAATAGAGAATGAATCTTTTTCTGGTTCCAGTGTCTAACTGAGAAGCTTTCTAAACACAGTGACAAAAGTTTTCTTTGTTGGTTTGTTTGCTTTTTTGGTTTATTTTCCAAACTATCCTGAGAGAGGTGAGGGATCTTTAAATGGTTTGTTTAATAGTCATAAAAAATTAGAAGTTTAGTGAACATTTTTACTTGATGACTGTTTAAAAGATACTCAAGATTATTTCTGAAACTGATTTGATTATTTATGAAACTGATTTTGTGATACATGCAGTCTCAGATTAGATAAAGAAAGAACATAAAATGAAGCATTTTCAACCTGATATAAATTAACTTTAGATGACCCATACAAAGTTCTTTGAATAATTTTTGACAAAAAAAGAATAGAATAGAATCTTAGAATGAGAAGAAAAATGAAAAACCTAACTGCTACTTCTCCTGTCTCTGAAAACAAAAAATTAACTCTTTTTAAGCACTGGACAATGGCAAGTGCAGGAGGACTACAATACTTTAGAAAACGGAAACACAGCCCCGAGCATCAATCCTGGGCTGGCGATTGATTTCACATATAGTAATTAACATGTTTCAATGCCATTCTCCCATATCATCCCACCCTTACCCTCATCCACAAAGTCCACGAGTCTATTCTATACATCTGCGTTCCTTTTGTTGTCTCGCATGCAGGGTTCTCATTACCATCTTTCTAAATTCCATATATATGCGTTAGTATACTGTATTGTTGTTTTTCCTTCTGGCTTACTTCACTCTGGATAATAGGCTCCAGTTCTGTCCACGTGAGTAGAACTGATTCAAATGAATTTTTTTTCATGCTGAGTAATATTCCATTGTGTATATGTACCACAGCTTTCTTATCCATTCGTCAGTTGATGGGCATCTAGGTTGCTTCCATGTCCTGGCTATTGTAAACAGTGCGGCGATGAACATTGGGGTACATGTGGCTCTTTCAATTCTGGATTCCTCGGTGTTTATGCCCAGCAGTGGGATTGCTGGGTCATATCGCAGGTCTATTTGCAGTTTTTTAAGGAATCTCCACACTCTTCTCCATAGTGGCTCTACTAGTTTGCATTCCCACCAACAGTGTAAGAGGGTTCCCTTTTCTCCACATCCTCTCCAGCATTTATTGCTTGTAGATTTTTGGATTGCAGCCATTCTGACTGTTGTAAAGTGGTACCTCATTGTGGTTTTGATTTGCATTTCTCTGATAATGAGTGATGTTGAGCATCTTTTCATGTGTTTGTTAGCCATTTTTATGTCTTCTTTGGAGAAATGTCTGTTAAATTCTTTTCCCGGGGGGAGGAAGGAGGGAGGGAAGAGGGATGGCGGTTCTGGAGGGGGAGCATATATAAACCCATGGCGATATCATGTCATTGTATGGCAAAACTAATAAAAAAGGGGGGGGGGCAAAGAACTTAACAGACATTTTTCCAAAGAAGACATACAAATTGCTAACAAACACTTCAAAAGAGGCTCAACATCACTCATTATCAGAGAAATGCAACTCAAAACCACAGTGAGGTACCATTTTACACCAGTCAGAATGGGTGCAATCCAAAAGTCTACAAGCACTAAATGCTGGAGAGGATGTGGAGAAAAGGGAACCCTCTTACACGGTTGGTGGGAATGCAAACTAGTACAGCCACTATGGAGAACAATGTGGAGATTCCTTAAAAACCTGGAAATAGATCTGCCATATTACTCAGCAATCCCACTTCTGGGCATACATACCGAGGAAACCAGAATTGAAAGAGACACGTGTACCCCAATGTTCATCACTGCATTGTTTACAATAGCCAGGACATGGAAGCTACGTAAATGTCCATCAGCAGACGAATGGATCAGAAAGCTTGGTACATATACACAATGGAATATTACTCAGCCATTAAAAAGAATACATTTGAATCAGTTCTACTGAGGTGGACAAAACTGGAGCCTATTATCCAGAGTGAAGTAAGCCAGAAGGAAAAACAACAATACAGTATACTAACGCATATATATGGAATTTAGAAAGATGGTAGTGATAACCCTGTATGCGAGGCAGCAAAAGAGACGCAGATGTATAGAACAGTCTTTGGACTCTATTGGAGGGGGCAAGGGTGGCATGATATGGGAGAACGGCATTCAAACATGTAAATTATCATATGTGAAATGAATCGCCAGCCCAGGTTTGATGCATGATACAGGGTGCTCAGGGCTGGTGCACCAGGATGATCCAGAGGAATGGAATCGGAAGGGAGGTGGGAGGGCGGTTCTGGAAGGGGAACACATATATAGCCACGATGGATTCATGTCAATGTATGGCAAAACCAACACAATAATGTAAAGAAAAATCAATAAATAAATAAATACCAAAGGAAAAAAAAAAGAAAACGGAAACACAAAGTCAACAACAACAACTGCCTGCATTTCTGTCTGGAAGAGCTTTCCTACTATATGGCAGGATAAAATATCCCAAGTAGTGGTTGCTTTGTTGAGCACAGGAGAAAGAAATCTACATTTTAAGCTACTGGAAATGGGCCCTAAAAAATCTGCATGGGGATTCACCATCTTTCCATAGCCAAAAGCAGAGTCCCACATGTTTGAATGTCTAGGAGACTTAGTAGAAATCACTTGTTTTGTTGAAAGCTGACCAGTGATTTAAGAGGTCATGAAATTCTAGGAATGTTGGCATTCTGCATGAAGTAAAGAGGAGAGACCTCACTGAACACCTTGGGATGAACAGTTTCTTTGATACCCCCAGGAAAGTCTTGCTTTAGCAGTATGACCTGTGACCCAGAATAAGAGTCGTGGCCTAAGACTAAATTCACCACCAAGACAGTATCAAGTTAATAAAGAATAAAACTGTATCTAATACACTCAAAGGGAACCATCAATTATTTATGTAGCTGTCTGAGCAAAGCTCAATACACTTTATAAGAGGATGACTCTTCATAATATTTCACTCATGATGTCCATTACACACTATTTTTTTTTAAATTCAAGGCATGAAAAGAAGTAGGAAAATGTGTTACACAATCAAGATCTGGGAGAGATTATCAACATCACTTACAGAACAATTCATGTCTGTGTCTACACAAGTGGAGTTATTTTATTTCATCATACTCTTGTCTTTGTCTTCTGTGCCTCTGCTCCTTTTTAGTAGATAGCAAAAATGTATGATCTGGCAAACAGCTGCATTCTTTCATTAAATTCATTTTATCTTGCTCGATCATTGGTAACACATTGCTCATGGTACTTCAGAAAAAGAAAATCTAAAAAAGTGATTATCATACCCTAACTTGAATCTGGGTTTCATGAGGATAGTACTGCAGCATTTTAGCCCTGTAGCAATACTTTTAAGCCTCTAATGAATGTCGAAAAGATGTTGAAATCCCTAGTTCATGCTCCTAAGTTTCTATTCTAACACAAATTCAACAAAGGTTTCAATTCAACTGTAATCATAAATCTCTTACTCAATCACTTGTCCCCCATACCTTGTAACATCTTTATATATACACATGATCATACAAGTAGATTGTATTTTAATAACTTATGTTTTCTTCTTTATCAATTAGCTACTTATTACCAGTCCTATAACTTATTTTCTATTAGTATTTTCTCCAATATGATATCCTGATATGGGAGAAGAAAATGGCAACCCACTCCAGTATTCATGCCTGGAAAATCCCATGGACTGAGAAGCCTGGTAGGCTACAGTCCATGGGGTCACAAAGAGTCAGACACGACTGAGCAACCTCACTCTCACTTTCACCCACCTCTTACAAGTTTACTAGCATAAAGCAACTTTCTCTTCTCTTTTCTAAGCCTCAATTTTCTTTAAACTATTTATGCTAAGGAATATTACCATATCTGGTAATTCAAAGTCTGTAGACAGAACTCTGACAATCAGACAGTAAGCATAAAAGCTATTTAATAAACCTTTCCACTAATTTAGATTCTATTGTTCCTATAGCTGTAAAGAAGAATACTGTTCCTATTTTCTATGATTCTATAATCCTTTTAGTCATATCAGAGAGAGAATAGCAGGTAAAGTCCAAATTTCTTTCAGTGGGAGTTATGTGTCTACAATCTAAAATAAATCATATTCTCAAATTTCAAACTTGATATTTGTATAATACTGTGAAAACATCTAGCTTATTACCATATTCTACCTCTGACCACACTATTTTTAAATTATTGTTGTCTAGATTTCTAAAAACTTCAGGAGTCAACTCAAATCTCATCTCCTCCTAGAAGCCTTCCCTTCAAACATATACCTTTCTCTGAACATTTTCTTTCCTCCAAGCTGCAAAGAATTGCCCATAATTTTTTTTCCTGATCAAATCATCAAGCTGATAATTATGTACAAAGTGGTGGTGATGGTTTAGGTGCTAAGTCGTGTCTGTCTCTTGATGGCCAATGGATTGTAGCCCACCAGCTCCTCTGTCCATGGAATTCTCCAGACAAGAATGCTAAAGAGTGTTGCCATTCCCTTATCCAGGAGATCTTCCCCACCCAGGGATCAAACCCATGTCTCCTGCTTGGCAGGCATATTCTTTATTCTCAGATTCTCTGAGCCATCTGGGAAGCCTAATTATATACACAAAATAAGTGAAAATTAATAGATGAAATTTCTCAACACTTAGATACAAGACACCTAGAATGAAGATCATTATTATTCCCTTGTAATCCCTACGAATAACTAAATACACCACACCTGATGGCTCTCAACACACGCATACACTGACCTCCTGATAAGGAAGTTTTAAAATAAAGCCAAAACAAAAATAAAATATCTGCTTAAAACTTTATCCAGTGTGTTTAAAATTATTTCTAAATAAAATAGGAAAGTAAGCCTTTTCTAAATATTTGGTTCATTATCTTCAATATCCATTAAAGAGAAGGTACTTAGGTTTAACAATGTAACATTTTATTCCTTTTCTCCTTTCCTTACCTCTACTTTTTCCTTTTCAGTTCTTGTCACCTTTTTTTAACCAAAGACAAATGTAAAAGTTCAGAACTGAAATAGTGGCATGGTTAAAGCACGCTGTAATTTGTTTCAATAAATTATCTAAGTAGAACAGCTCTGTAACTCTACTTTGCTCTTACTTTGAACAGAAGCTAAAGGCTAGTTTTATAGTAATAAGATTGATAGAACTTGTATATACTAACTGATAAAATTGAAAGCTTTGTGCTCCTTCTTTGTTCAATTTTTTTTCATCAGACGACGATATTTTTTCTCTAATCCCTGATCTGCTGCATCTCAGTAGTGTATCCAGGTTTCAAATGCTCTACTCTGAGCTTCAATTTTATTCAGTGTTCAAGATGTCTCTTATCTGTTGCTTAAAACTAACTTATTTAGTCGCAATTTTCTTCTGGAAGAAGCTATCAATAAAAGGAAGAATATTGTTTTTTCACTTTCCCATTGGGAAGATAAAACTCTAATCTTTTTGCATAGCAGAGATAAAAAAATAAAAATAAAAAACAGGCAAATGTAGTCAAGCCAGAACAATACGCAGGAGTATTCAATTTGCTATCCCATGAGAGCTACGAAAAATAGATGCATGCATTCTCTCTGCTCAACAATTTAGAGCCAATCAAGACAAATTGTACATTTACATGAAAAGCCATAGAAGATAAAATGGAATATTTACTTTTACTTTTCAGATACTTCTGTTGCAGGGATAAGAGGAATATTACTCATAATATACTTCAAAATATAATCCATTTAACAAGCCCTCATTGTAACATACGAAGGCCTCTCCAGGAGGAAATTTTGCAGGTTTTGAAAAACTAAATTGAATCATGCCTTTAATGTTGAACTCTTATATTTTTAAAGGGCATGGTCCATCATTAAAATCCAATATTAAATAGCCCTAAGTATCACTCCACATCTAACAATATCCTTTCTCCATCAACCCTGACCCACCCACCAGTTAAATACTAGCAGAATCATTTACTCCACTGGAGAAAAACAGACCTTTTATGTTTCTTTTATTCCACTTGGGTAAGATCTGAAAAATATCCATCTCTTCTGCAAGCTTTCTTCAAGGCTCCCTTTCAGTAAATTACCATAAAAGCCAAACCTGGGTGAATCAATAGGCTTTACCCAACATATCAGAAGTGCTGAAATGGAGACAAATAAAAAAGCATCACAAGCCATCAATAATAAATTAGTTTGTCTGCAGTAGTGACATCAGGCCAACAGGAGAAAGGACGTACTTCTGAGCTATTTAACCCCTCCAGCATGAGAATTTCCACTGATGAAAGACAATTTAAACAACAATAAAATGTTTTGTGGATAAAAGGTAAAAGGAAAATCATTTTAGTGGCATCCACCCACTAAAATGATTTTCCTCTTAGCTTCATCAACTGATTTAAAAAATCATTAAGTTTCTTTTTTCTTTCTACTTAACTTTTTTATTTTAGGCACTTTCACAGAAAGCAATAAGACCACCTTTTGACAGCAGGATCACAACACAGTTTCTAACGTGAATTTCATCAAAAACTCTGCAAGCCCACAGAAGAAACACTGAAGTTAGGAAAGATCGGGAATTTCAAAAGAAAGCAATTTGTTGAGGAAATGGTGGGTGGAAGGCTGATTTTGAAATTATAAAATAAGCTGTAGGAATCCATGAGTCAAAGATGGGTAATTAATCAATATTGTTTTGAATGAATATAACCTTTATAGCCTTTCTGTTGCAAGTCACTTTTTTCACCTTTATCAAGCATTGTCATCAATGTTCGATTTAATAGTTTGAGTATAAGCAGAATGACAGCCAACATAGTCTGGCCCCTGGCAGAATGCATGTATAGACACAAGTTCATCAAGTTCCCTTCAGATCCTATATTCTCATATACTTTACACCCTTATAATTCTTGAGACAACAAATACTTACAGTTCTTTACTAGTCATGGCTATTGCCTCCATAAATTTTCATCAGATTTGCCTTCTGTATCCAATCTCCAGAGTCCTCAAATACCTATTGCATAGCTCCAAAAAAGTGATTCTTACTCTATTCTTCAGAATGCTCCTTCCCTACTGTTTACCTGACTCTAATTTTCCAAAAAGAATCCCACTTTTCCCAGTATTCCTCAAAAGTAAAGCCTGCCTCTCCCATCATCAAAAAATCTACAAACAATAAATGCTGGATAGGGTACAGAGAAAAGGAAACCCTCTTACACTGTTGGTGGGAATGTGAATTGATACAGCCACTTTGGAGAACAGTATGGAGATTTCTTAAACTAGGAATAAAACTACCATATGACCCAGCAATCCCACTACTATGCATATATCCTGAGAAAACCACAATTCTCAAGGAAATATGTACCCCAGTGTTCATCACAGCACTTTTTCAATTGCTGGGACATGGAAACAACGTAGATGTTCATCAACAGGTGAATGGATAAAGAAGTTGTGGTACATATATACAATGGAATATTACTCAGCCATAAAAAGGAATGCATTTGAGTCAGTTCTGATGAGGTGGATGGACCTAGATCCTGTCAGAGTGAAGTAAGTCAGAAAGATAAAAATAAATATCGTATATTAACACATATATATGGAATCTAGAAAAATGGCACTGATAAACCTATTTGCAGGGCAACAACAGAGAAGGAGACATAGAGAA
>ML663438.1:670852-769808 GCA_007570785.1 Antilocapra americana | reverse complement strand
TGGTGTTATGCTCAAGGGAGCTAAACCCATGGCTCGGTAACAGTCAAGGGGGGGGGGTGGGGGGGGGGTGTGGGAGGGAGGTTCAAGATGGAGGAGACATATATACACCTATGACTGATTTGCACTGTTGTATGACAGAAATAAAAACATCATTGTAAAGCAATTATCCCCCAATTAAACATAAATACATTTTTTAAAAAAGGAAAAATAAAAGTGCAGGCTGCCTCTCCTATTTTACCCCTCATAGGGATGTGATTCTGCTATCATTAAATTCTTCACTGTCTGTTCAAGATCGTTACACTTTCACTCTTATCTAAAGTATCTTTGGGAACTTGGGCACACCACACAACACTGTTCATAACTCATTTGTCTTATTTTCATCTTTGAAATCCTTGTAATCTCATCTTTATCTAGGATTTGGGATCCTAAACTGTAGCCTTCCCAGCAACTCCAAATCTTTCCATTAAAATAGAAAATTTCAATATTACTGTACCCACATTCTCAACTTTCATTTAGTCCTCAACTCATGAAAATCTATGACTCCACTGCATTATGGCTACAGTCATCAAATTCAAACCGCCTGCTTAATCTAATCTCCATGCTTTAGTTACTGTCTTATTCAACTTGCCTGCACCATTTATACTGCAGGCTACTTCTGGCTTCTTGAAAATGTCATGTAAAATTCTGAGCCATCACTCTTCTGATATCACCCCTTTCCCTCTAAAAACACTTTCTCATTTTTATTTGTTGACTTTGTTCCTTATATATATGGATCCCCAAGTATTCCATCTTCAGATCTCATCTTTACTCAGTCTCTCTTCCTTTTCTGTTTGAATTCATACCCAGGGCTGTGGCAGTCACCTTTATGTTTACTGTAGCTTGCTGGTCTCCTCTGTCCATGGAATTCTCCATGCAAGAATATTGGGGTGGATAGCCAGTCTCTTCTCCAAGGGATCTTCCTTACCCAGGAATCAAATCCAGTTCTCTTGCATTGCAAGTAGATTTTCTTACTGTCTGAACCACCAGGGAAGCACCTTACTGTTGCTAAAATATAGTAATAGTCTTCACTAATTTTTGAGCCTCAGACACATTTCAAAAGGGTATCTCCACTTTAAGGGGTCATGGTGATGTAGAAATAAACATGTCTAAAATGGAATTCTTTATCCCTCATATGCTTTTGGTACAATTATTACTGAACCTTAACATCTTCCAATCATGAAATATAGAAAGCTTTGGCAAAGCCTTGTAAAAATTAGATTCACCCAATGTTACATCTACATCATTTCTTTTTTTAAACATAATTTCTTAATTAACTGCTTAGGCTATCAAAAGGAAAAACAATTAAATCTTCACTCATTAGTAAAACCACAACAGATCCCAACTATTAACAATGCTGTAAGTCACTTAAATATAAGAAATATAATCTCTAAATCACAAAAAACAGTACCCTCAGTCCCAGAACCAATTAGCTTTTATCTAGAGAAGTATCTTCCGATTTTTTTGGCTACCATTTTACAAGTATGGATAGAGTGATGAATAGCCTAACTTATGAACAGTTGAAAAGATGGGAAAATCCCCACCCTTGGAAAGGCGGTTATATATTCTAAATGTAGAAAGGGAATCAAGAAGACAACTTAAAGTGTAGGAGGGGATTACAGTTCATATAAGAAATAATTCTTTCACAGAGAGCATTGACTTCCATAATGCTATGGATTGGGTGTCTTATTACCTTCCAAATTCTGTCTTTTTGAGGCTGTTCAAGCAGAGGCTAGCCAGCATCTGCTAAGCTTACTGTGGAAGAATTTGCTTCTCTAAATGACTTGAATGTCATAAACTGAGATATTTCAACACTACACATGAATCAATAGTGATTAACTGCTCCACTTCCTATCAACTTAAAACAAAACAGGCATAACAAACCAAACATTTTCCAGATAGTTTTTTTAAAGGCTTTCTTCCAAAGTTAGGAAATAATTTACTTTGAACTAAATTTTAGCTACAATTCATGATACTTAAGTTTCTTCACTACCAACTCCAACTTCCCTCACCAACACTTTAGAAAAGCTAATAGTCTCTAAATCAAGATTTGGTAATTTCCTTGCTTTATTGAGAAAGGTAGAAAAATAACTGCTTCTAAAACAAAAAGAAGTACCCCTGCCTCTAGTCATTCACTTCACCAGCAATCCAATATTTCATCAGTACCTATGAACAATACAGAATGCTCAAAGAAGGCTATTTAATTTGTTCCCTCTGCTATAAGGTAGATATGCCTTACTCTAACATTGTAGACTCTAGATAAATACAAGTTACAGCCCTACTTTACCAAAACATTAACCATGTAATGGCTTTCCTTGAATTTAATCCTGAATCAGGTTCTTAAAGCACTGCATGCCCTATGTCATGCAGTGGACAGAGAATTCTGTTGCTTTTTTTTTACATTATTTTCCTTTGCTAATTCAATGCATCTCATTTTTCAAGCTTTTGGTGAGAACAGCAATAAATTTTTTAAAAAAAGAGGGCTGTAAGTCTTTGCTTACATATACTTTTGGCAAGATACAAGATTTCCCTAGCACACTTTGTATTAAAACTGAAAATTAAATAGCTTATTTTATGAATCATGATTTCCAAAGACTTTCTTTTGTCATTTGTGAGTTAAACAAATTTGGATATTGTCAAAGTTATTTTTACTCGATTCAGATTATAATTTATAGCAAGAGTTCCTGCCAGAACATGTCTTAGTTTCCTTTCAGCAATTCTGTCATCTTATAATCTCTCTCTCTGTACTGCAGCCAGAATGATATTTCAAATCTGTGAATGGGATGAACTCAAATCCCACCTTGCTTCAACTATTTCAACACCTTTCATCCTTAAAAGGATTCACACAACCATATACAGTTTTATTTACTTCACCTATCTTTCTTAAAGTTCCCTCTCAGCTTCCCTGGTATCCGGAATCCTCTTTCCCCATTCTATGCAAAAAAGAAAAAAAAACAACCTTCAGATAAACTTTAGGTCACTTCCTCCAAGAAGACTACAATGACCCCAGTTTAGGTCAAATTCCTTTGCTATGGGCTCTCAGAAAACCAGGTTTCCTTTCTCTCAAAGTGTTTATCTTGGATGTTATGCATTTAACAGCAGAATTGTTTAATCAATTGCTTGTTTTAAATACTAGCAAAGTTTCTCAACTGTGACATCATTTGCATTTGAGGCAGAATAATTCTTCCCTGTGGGTGACCATTCAGTGCAATGTAATGTTTAGTGGTATCCCTAGGGTACCTTTGCCGCCAGTCATTCAGTCACTTTACCAGCAATTCCAATATTTGGAATCTATCTACTAGATTGTGGTAGCACACTGCCTCCCCTCCAAGTTCTGCCAAACCACAACATCTTTAGACACACTATTGTATATTGGATTGGGATACAGGTACTAAACCATTAAGTTCATGAAACTATGGACATGTTTTTAATCACCATTTTATCCCTATGTCAAGCATAATGCTGAGTTCCAGTGGGTTCTTAATTTTAAATAATACATACTGGGCCATAAAGTTATTTTTATAACAATCTAAAAATATATTTCTTGAAAAAAGAGCATGAAGAATCCATCTAAAAATTAATTTTAAAAGCTTTCAAACACTAAGCAAAAATATACATTATTAAATACGCAAAAAAGAAAGAAGCGAAATGAATTTATCTTTAAGTAACTTTTCAAGAAGATAAGCGTTTCTAAAATTGAGATATTAGATGTAAAAAAATCTGGTTTAGCAATATTCCCCCCTTTCAAATTATTCTAGGACTACTTGACAGAAGACCTATAGAAGTGCTCGGGATTATAAAGGTAAAATATTATACTTAACTGCTGCATATTCCTTAGCTTAATCTGATTCTAAAGTAATAACCTAAAACTTATTTTCTACATGACTGGATACAGAGATTAGGTTTGGGCTACTAAATTTAGTAGCTGGTCTTGCCAGTGTTTAATGTTTTTAAGCATTTAACCACTGAACAAAAGATTGATATTAAACCTCAAGGGAATTATGCCTTTATATATCTTCTGTCTTTTAATTCAAAACAGAAGTTCATCTAATATCCATAAAAGTATTAATAAAAATTCAAATGGCTTAAACCAAAAGATTGTGTTATGTTAAGAACAACTTTAGCAGTCTCTCTTTAATTCATCACAGAAAATCCAACATTTGGAGTCGTGTTTCTGGGTGTTTTATCATTACATTAATCATGGATATAATAGTTGTGATTTATTTGAATGCATCCACTCAAACTATTCTCCCAAGCCCTAAGAAATTGTATCTGTCCTCAGACTCATTTGGTATTCAGAACAGGATTTACACTTCAGACAATATAAGACACAGTTTTCATAAAGGTTACATGAAGGGTTCTGGGATACAGCATGGAAACCACATATTTTGCTGTATATACTTACACCAGTCTTTAAAAGGATGCTCTCCTGAGATGAAGGGACTCAGTGATAATCTGAGTGTACAGATGTGGCTTCAGCAGAATAGAAAATGAAAGAGATCAAAAGTTAGAAATTAATTTTTTCTCTTCCTATTCTACCAGACTTCAATGCTTTAACATTTCTACCTTGAACACTTTTTTTCTCAAAGTATGTTATCTATGTATCAAAAAGTGATGACTGATATAACTCAAAAGGTGCATAATGCCATTTGAAAACCAAAGTATATGGTAATTGGGTCAGAGGAAACCAAGTTGATTATCAGAAGTACTGATTAGTCACAATCTCAAGTTATACTAGAGAGACTGATGAAAAGTTAATTATGCTATTTTTAATAGGAAAATGCAGTTTTTAAATATTAAAAACTTGGTTCTGAAATTACAAGAAAAATATAAAATTACCATTATAAATTCCTCATGAATATATCATGTTGGGAAGCAACAGCACTCAATTAAGGCAATACATTGGGAAAACCAACATTTCATGTGGTGTCACCAGATAATCTTTCCTTCATGATGGATACAGACAGCTGTTTATTCATGGGAGTACCACTGAATAATCAACTGGTTTGGTCTTAGGGTCCATGCTGTGTATGACTCACACTCAGCAAAGTGAAGTACATTCTCCCATTCTGAGATGCACAAGGAAATTAAGCATTCTGAGCAAAGAGCAGATTAACATCTCTTACACAGCTTCCTCTAGTATGCCTTCAAAATTGAGGGGAATAGTGTGCATATCCAAATAGGAAAAGGAGTACGTCAAAGCTATATTTTGGTACTGTACTTATTTAACTTATATGAAGAGTACATCATGAGAAATGCTGGGCTGGATGAAGCATAAGCTGGAATCAAGATGGCTGGGAGAAATATCAATAACCTCAGATATGCAGATGACACCACCTTTATGGCAGAAAGTAAAGAAGAACTAAAGTGCCTCTTGCTGAATGTGAAAGAGGAGAATGAAAAAGTTGGCTTAAACTCAACATTCAGAAAACGAAGATCATGGCATCCAGTCCTATCACTTCATGAGAAATAGATGGGGAAACAGGGGCAGACTTTATTTTTTTGGGCTCCAAAATCACTGCAGATGGTGACTGCAGCAATGAAATTAAAAGACACTTGCTCCTTGGCAGAAAAATTATGAACAACCTAGATAGCATACTAAAAAGCAGAGACATTACTTTGCCAACAAAAGTCCCTCTAGTCAAGGCTATGGTTTTTTCAAGTGGTCATGTATGGATGTGAGAGTTGAATGGTGAAGAAAGCTGAGTGCCAAAGAATTGATGCTTTTGAACTTTGGTGTTGGAGGAGACTCTTGAGAGTCCCTTGGACTGCAAGGAGATCAAACCAGTCCATCCTAAAGGAAACTAGTCCTGAATATTCATTGGAAGGATGAATGAAGGTCAAGCTGAAACTCCAATACTTTGGTCACCTGATGCAAAGAGCTGACTCATTTGAAAAGACCCTGATGCTGGGAAAGATTGAAGGTGGGAGCAGAAGGGGATGACAGAGGATGAGATGGTTGGATGGCATCACCGACTCAATGGCCATGGGTTTGGGTGGACTCTGGGAGTTGGTGATGGACAGGGAGGCCTGGCGTGCTGCAGTTCATGGGGCTGCAAAGAGTCAGACACGACTGAGCGACTGAACTAAGCATGTTTATGTCAATCCCAAGCTCCAATTTATCCCTCCCTCTTCCTTCCCCTGCCCCCGTGCAACCAGTTTGTTTTCTATGTCTGACTCTGTTTTGTAAATAAGTTCATTTGTACCATTTTGTTAGATTCCACGTATAAGTGACACCTTATGATAAATATGATCTCACTGGTGGCTCAGTGGTAAAGAATCTGCTTGCCAATGCAGCAGACACCTGTTCAATACCTGGGTGGGGAAGATGCTCTGAAGAAGAAAATGGCTACTCACTCCAGTATTCATGCCTGGGAAATCCCACGGACAGAGGAGCCTGGCAGGCTGCAGTCCATTGGGTCAACAAAGAGTTGGTCACAACTCAGCAACTAAAAAATGACAATGATATATATTAAAATAGATAACTAATAAGGACCTACTATATAACCCAGGAACTCTTCTCAACACTCTGTATGAACTCCATGCTAAAAGAATTAAAAGAAGGGGGATATAAGTATAACTGATTCACTTTGCTGTACAGGAGAAATTAACACAACATTGTAAATCAACTATACTCGAATATTGTTTTCAATGATGAAGATAAAAGGCCTATAATCATTTTTATATTTTATCTATTTTACCTCTGGCTTTGTTTTAAAGTAAACTTGTTATTTATTAAGTGTATGTTTAACCTAACTCCAGAGTTAAAGTAATGAGTTTATATTCATTTATATTCTTCAATCTAAACCTAAATTGGAAAAGTATATACAAATTTAAATCATTTACCAAGGTAAGAGTTTTAGTTTTATGATTTCAACCTTTTAAAATTTTGCTTCATAAAGTACAGAAATCAATTAGTTACCAGATTATAAAATACATAGGGCCCCCTATATTTAAAGGGTCTATTACAAATTAATACTTTTTTCCTGACTTCCAGTCTTTGAATCCTGTACATTCTACTCCACCCACCACTGTTTTCAAGAACATTTTTATGTTCTCCACTACCTATAGGTTCACTTCTAAACTATGCCTTCTGGCTTTTTGCCTTCCACAATATGATCCTAATTTTACTTTTAACATTATATACCACTAATTCTGTATATGTAGTAGTTCAGCTCTCCTATTCATCACAAAAAATATGTTATCTTATTTCTTGTATCTTCGAAATGTGCTTATCCCATCTCTTTGATTCTGAATGGTTCCCCATTCATAATTTCCCATCTACCCTTTCCTAGTCTACTAAATATAACCAAAAAACAAATATATCATGCTTGCTTGCAATATTTCCCCTTTACTATCTCATATGACAAGAATAAATGCTACTTCCTTTAATTAAAATCACTAGTCCAGTTAGAGATAGATGTGTTTCATATACTAATTTATTCAATCCTTAAAACAAGGATGACAATTCTCATGTGATAAATATGAAAATTTAGGTTAAACAACTTACTCAAGGGAAAAAATGACTAGTGCAGAGAAGCTGTGGCATGAACCAAGAACTCTTTGACCCTAAATGTATGCTCTTTCCATATATACCATGAGGTCTCACCCTCAACTTGTGCCTTCCATCTCAGTTTATTAAATTAAACTTGTTATTAATTTTTTGATGTGAGTAATCTCTCAGATTTTGATGAAAGAAATTTTCTAATGTTCTTAGTCATTATTCCAAGAACAATGGAAAGTATTTTTAAAAATAAGGAAACCATCAATTTCTAAAAAGAACATAGTTTTTTTTTCTTATTTCTCTGACACCTCCAGTAGCAAAGTACAGCTACCAATTAACACATAATTGGCTTTAAACCTTAATGTGAACAAATTTAATTTTATAATCCAAAGGTCTCAGATACCTTACTGATCAAATGAGCTTAATTCTGAAGTCATTTTTACTTTTAAATTTTTGGGTCAAATTTAATTGGGCAGATTATTGGGCAGTTTAAAAAAGATATATGTAAAAATAGATTTAAATATAGAATACTATAAAGACACAAATAACTATTAATTCTAATACAGTATAAGTACATAAAAATAGATTCATTTTAATTATATGCTTGTAAGTAGGGCATTTAACTATTTAAAGGCTCTAGGTCTCAAAATGTGCCAGAAATTTAGAGGATGGAAAAGTATTTTAAAACTGAAATGCCCTAAAAACATATCACAATTAGATTAAATGCCAGACCAATATTACATATACCATTACCAACTTTTGATTTTAAACATTAGAAAATACGTTGTACTAAATATTGAATATTTTAATAGTTATTTTTGCATTATTTTATTCATACAGTGTATGTGGAATTTGGAACATTGACAGCATGTTGGCTTTTTAACATTTCCAAGTTAGGTGTTTGTATAAATACTTAGTTTCTGTTTCTGTGTTTTATTTATTTTATAATACTTTCCTATGGAGAAAAAAATGTCCCAAGCCTTCTCTGAGAACTTGACTTTCCCCTCTGAATTCTGTACTTTGTTTATGAGAAAAAGAACTACTTAAGGAAATGCAATATTTCATATTTTGGCAATCAATCAACAGCAATAAATACTGCACAACCAGCATCTTAAGAATGCACTTAGGTACCTTATTGATCCTCAGAACATTAAACCTCTTACCAGTGTTATGACTATATTCTGCTCTTGGATGCACATTCTGTGCCCCAGTGACTTGATTTTATAAAGAGTTGTGTTCATATAGGCAGAGGAAATATTAAACCTGAAGATGGACTCTACAAATGCATTTTAAGAATTTTTAATTTTATTATTTTTGTATGATATAGTATACAAATTCTATACTTTAAGAATCTTACTACTTAAAAAAGAATGAAATTACAATTTAATAAATGCATTTATTCCTACTACTCCATTTGGGGGTTGCCATATTTAGTTAATAGGAAGTTGGTTCACCTCCATCCACATCTGGTGCTTAAACTGCACTTCTGACTTCAGATAGTGTGAAGAGATAGAAGTGGGCTAAATAACAAACGTAGACTCTTTCCACTTCCACAATCAAGTGTCAGGTCATGTTAACCATCTAAGATGTATAAAACTATAATATCACTTTCATTAAGTCATACATGTTTTTTATGTAACACTGAAAAGGATCTTTTAGTGTTTTTCCTATAACTATTTTTCAAAAGCCCTGTGGTCTTTATTACATAATAACGCATAGTGAAATGATTTTTAGAAACACATATATTATGTAATGCCTGTACTGAGTGTACCATGAAATTTATTACTTTAAATGGTCTATATTGATCTGACAGAGAAAATTATAATTTCATAAAAATTTTAATTATCTATTATATGTATATAAGCTTATGCATAGAAATCCATTGATTCTCTGGGTTTCAGGAAGAGTTATTAAGTGACTAGCAGAAAGTGAATTATGTTTATGTTTTTATTCATCTAATGCTTTATCCATCTAATATGTTAATCCTCATACTACAATAGAAATACAAATGGAAATATTTAATGAACAGGTTTCTTTTTTTTTAAATTTAATCTTATTGTGGTAAGAACACCTAACAGGAGACATACCCTATACATTTTTATGTGTATAATACATTACTGTTGACTAAAAGTAGAATGTTTTAAGTCAGTCTTTAGAGGTCATTCATGTTGCTTGACTGAAATTTTATGCCTGTTAATCAGTAACTCCCCATTTCTCCCTCCCTCAGGCCCTGGAAATCACCATTCAACTCTTTGATTTTGTGAATTTGACAATTATATATACCTCATGTAAGTAGAACCATGCAGTATTTGTCTTCCTGTAACTAGCTTATATTACTTAGCATAATGTTCTCAAGGTTCATCCATGTTGTCCTATATGACAGAACAATCTGCATTTTTGAGGATGAACAGTATTCCATTGTTTATATACCACATTTTCTTTATCCATCCATCTGTCAATGGACATTCAGGTTGTGCATTCAGGTTCCCCATCATGGCTGCTGTGAATAGTGCTGTGATGAACATAGGAGTGCCAAATGCAGTCTGAGATCCTGATTTTAATACTTTTGGATAAATACCCAGAAGGAAGACTGCTAGATCATATGCTAATTCTTGTCCTAAGTTTTTGTAGAATCCTCATATTGTTTTCCATAGCTGTTCTGCCATATTGTAATCCTACCAACAATGTGTAAGGGTTCCAATTTCTCAACATTCTCTCCAATACTGATTGTCTTTGACATAGATAGAATTAGCACTAAACCATACTGTAATAAATGTTCATTTTTCCCCTTCCAGTATCACTTATGTCAGGATCTGTTTAGATGTTCTCTATTCTCCAGCATTGTCTATCCTGGTGTGAATAACATCCTTTCTTGTTTACCACAGTTTTATATGCTATTTTATATTATAGAAATACTTCCTGTTTGTTTTTATTCAAGTATATCTTCTCTTTCCTAGGACATTTACAGCTTACTATAAATTTTAGAATTGGCTAGCTGAATTGCAAAGCAAAATAAAAAATGAAACACCTGTTGGGATTCTTATTTTGATTGTTTACAATCAGTTTTCAGGGAATTTTTATCTTTTTTAATACTAAACAATTCAATTCATGAACAAGGGAGGTCTGTCATTTTTTAAATTTTTTAATCTCTCACTAAAATTTTATTCTTTGCTTGGTGATGGTTATGTATCTCTTCTGTTAGATTCTCTACCGGATACCTGACAACTCTGATGTTAGTGTAAATGGTATCTCTCTTTAAAATTTCACTTTCTAAATATTCCAGACTAATGTATAACATATACTTAATTATTATTAAGATATAATTCCCATATCATTTAATTTATCCTTTTAGGTTACATCATCAAAATTCAACAATAATGCTTGTGAGGGTGTGGATAAAAGAGAGCCCTCCTACACTGTTTGTGGCAATGTAAATTGGTCAAACTACTATGGAGAACAGTATGGATGTTTCTCAAAAATGAAAAATAGAAATGCCACATTATCCAGCAATCCCATTCCTGTGCATATATTCAGAGAAAACCATAATTGCAAAAGATACATACAACCCAATATTCACTGAAGCATTATTTACAATAGCCACAACAATGGAAGAAACCTAAAAATCCATTGACAGAGGAATGGATAAAAATACATGGGGCATGTGTATGTACATCTGTATGTATGTAATGTGTGTGTATATATATATATATATTTATATACACCCACACACACACACACACACACACACACACACACACACACACACACTCAGTTGCTACAGTCTTGTCTGATTCTTTGCAATCTTATGGACTGTAGCCCACCAGGCTTCTTTCTCCATGGGATTCTCCTGGCAAGAATACTGGAGTGCGTTGCCATGCCTTCCTCCAGGGGATAGTCCCAACCCGGGGACTGAACCTGCATCTCCTGCATTGCAAGCGAATTATTTACCAGAGCCACTGAGGAAGCATATATATATATATATATATATGAAGGAAATGACAACCCACTCCAGTATTCTTGTCTGGGAAATCCTGTGGAGGAGGAGCCTGGTGGACAGAGGAGCTTGGTGTGCTACAGTCCATGAGGTCGCAAGAGTTGGATACAACTTAGTGACTAAACTACCACCACCATATATATATACATGTATATATATATATATGCACACACACACATAGACACACATGATGGAATATTACTCAACAAAGAATGAAATAACAACCCTGGTAACATAGATGGATCTAGATATTATTGTACTAAGTGAAGTAAGTCACAGTAAGACAAGTATCATATGGTATTACTCATATGTGGAATCTAATTGTTTAAAAAGTAATATAAATGAACTTATTTACCAAAAAAAACATATTCACAGATTTTGAAGACAAACATGGTTACTAAAGGGTAATGGTAGGGGGATGAAATTAGGAGTCTGGGACTAACATACACACACTACTATATATAAAATAGACAACCAACAAGGACCTACTGTATAGCACAGGGAACTTTACTCAATATTCTGTAACAAACTATAGAGGAAATGAATCTGAAAAAGAATGGGTATATATATAACTGAATCAGTTTTCTGTACACCTGAAACACAGCATTATAAATCAACTATGCCCCAATAAAATTTAAAACAGTGTGCCATTCAATGATTTTTAGTATATTAACAAAGTTATATAAGCATCATCACTATATAATTCCAGAATATTTTGATCACTTCAAAAAGAAACCACCCATGCCCATTGACATTCATGTCCTAAGCTCACCTATGGGCCCTGGAAAACATTAACCCAACTTTTGTCTATAAACTTGGCTATTCTGGATATTTTATAATCGAATTTATACAATATATAGATGGTATCTTGTGTTTGGTGTCTTGCACATAACATGTTTTAAAGGTTCACCCATGCTGTAGCATGTGTAAGTGCTACTTCTCTACTCTTCATGCTTGTATATTCTATTTTATGAATATATCACATTTTGTATACCCATTCCTCAACTGATGAACATTTGGACTGTTTCCACTTTTGGGGTATTATGAACAAAGTTCTTATGAACATTCATAAATCATTATTCTGTGCTTTCAATTCTCTTGAGTACCTAGGAATGGAAATTTTGTGCCATATTGTAACCCTATGTTGAACTTCTTGAGGAGTTACCAAGCTATTTTCCACAGTAGCTGCATCAGTTTACATCCCTACCAGCAACCTGTGAGGGTTCTAATTTCTCACTATCCACACCAAATTTGTTGATGCATATTTTTTATAATAGTCAATTTTATGAGTGTTAAGTGGTATCTCATCTTTATTTGAATTTTCCTAATAGCTAATAATGTTGGGGATCTTTTCATGTGCTTATAGGTTATTTTTATATTCTCTTAAGAAATTTTTGAAGCATTTTCTCATTTTTAATCGGGTTCATTGTATTATTGAATTGTAAGAGCTCTTTGTCTATTCTAGATCCTACAATATTATCAAATATATGATGTATTAATACTTTTCTCATGGTCATGGGATCCTTTTTCAACCTTACATCCAGAAAGGGGATTCTCCCCTGGAGCCTCTGAAAGGAATGAAGCCCAACTGATGCCTTACTTTTATTCCAGTGAGGCCCGTTTTGGATTTCTATACTATAGAAATGTAAAAGTTAGAAAAAATGTGTTGTATAAGTCACTAATATTATGGTAATTTATTCCAGTACCTATAGAAAAGCAATATATTTTTATTTCTGTTTGTTGAGTGTTTTTTTTAATTATGAAAGGATATTTGATTTTGTCACATGCATTTTTGGCATCTGTTGAGATAATCATGTATTTTTGATCCTTTGCATACTTGGTTCTCATGTTGAACAAACTTTGCATTCCACTTAATCCTGGTATATAAGTTCTTTTACATATGCTTCTGGCTTCAATTTTATAGTATTTTGTTTAGGATGTTTTTAAACATCCTTATACTGTTAATGTTTACCTATTCATTTAGGTGTGTTGACCAGTGCTTGCTCTTTCTTCATGACAATTCAAGCAATGGTCTAGGCTTCTTTCATTCTGGAGGATTTCCTAAATTTTGTACAGCTGATCTATCAGCCATGAAATCTGGGTGTTTATTTGGGAATGTATTAATTTCTCCATCTTTTTTGAAGGATGGTTTTGTTGGATATTTAATTCTTCACTCTTTCTTTTATCACCATTTTGAATATGTTATACCACTGCCTTCTGATATTCATGATTTCTGATAATTAAACAGCTGATAATCATACTGAGGCCCCTTTTTATTTTTGTAAAGGATACCTTCTCTCTAGTTGCTTTCAAGATGTGTCCACAAATGAACCTCTTTATCTTATTTGGAGGTTTGTGAGCTTTTGGAGTATGTAGATTAATGTTTTCATCAAATTTGAAAAGGAAAAGTCAGCCACTATCTCTTCAAGTAGGCTTTTTTGTCCTTTTTTATGTTTCTTCTTCTGGAATATCCATTATGTATATGTTAATACACTTGAGGGTGTGTCACAAGTTTCTAATGCTCAGTTTATTTTTTCATTCTTTCTTCTCTCTGTTGTTCAGACTGGATAATCTCAACTGATCTATCTCTAAATTGGCTGATAATCTCTCCTTCCCACTTTAATAACTTGTTGAGCCTCTATAGTTAATATTTTAAAGATGTTTTTCAAGAGTAATTTTACATTCATATGAAAATTGAATGAAAATAATAGTTATTTCTCTCATGCCCAGACACATGCATAGATACTCCCACTATCAACATCCTCCACCAGAGTGGTACATTTGTTACAAATCATCAACCTACATTGGCACATCATTATCACTCTAAGTTTGTGGTTTACCTTTATGTTCTCTCATGCTTTTGTACATTCTACAGTTTTAGACTAATATATAATGATATGTAGCCACTATTATAGTATCATAAAAATATATGTATTTACTGCCCTGAGAATCCTCTGCTGTTTCCAACCATTTCCCATCCACCCCAACCCTTGCTAACTACTGAACTTTTTTACTAGTCTCATACTTTTGTCCTTTCTAGAACATCAGAACATCACATAGTGGAAAGCATACAATATGTAGCCTGCCTTAGGTGAGATACAATGATTCTAGGGGCTAGAGTTGAGTCTTTCCAGTTTCCCATGTTGAAGTCTAGTGCTGATTTGATTATTTCCCTTCCCTTAGGTCAGTTAGTCTTTGGTTAAATGGTTTTCTCTGAGGGAAGGCCTTAGTAAAAATAACTATGTGTCTCTGGCATATGTCAAAATGGTTACATTTTCAACTCTGTGCCAAAAGCAGGAAGGAAATTTTTTTGTGACATGTACTATGGGAACCTGATGGACCTCCTATGATTGGGTTTAACTCTGAGTTGTCCAGACTGAGCATCCAGCAATTCAACAACTGTAGTTGAGGTACTCCTTCCCCACACTGGTTCCTGTGGTATTTTCTATTCATGAGTCTCTGCTCTGGTAAACTGAGTCCCTGTATTTGCCTGTGTGTTTCTTCAATCTTAAAAGTTGTGTTTTTTCCTGTATTCTCATCTCTTTTACTGAGAAGGCAATGGCAACCCACTTCAGTACTCTTGCCTGGAAAATCCCATGGATGGAGGAGCCTGGTAGGCTGCAGCCCATGGGGTCATTACAAGTTGGACACGACTGAGCGACTTCACTTTCCCTTTTCACTTTCATGCATTGGAGAAGGAAATGGCAACCCCGCTCCAGTGTTCTTGCCTGGAGAATCCCAGGGACAGGGGAGCCTTGTGGGCTGCCATCTATGTGGTTGCACAGAGTCAGACACAATTGAAGCGACTTAGCAGCAGCATCTCTTTTAAGGATCCTAGGAAAGTTGTTGATACTTTAGCCTTTTCAGATTTTTTTTCTAAACTGAATGTTAGAATAGCATAGTGAACTCCAACCTCCTTACATATTAAACCCTATATTTAATATCTTTATATCACTAGTTTTCTACTTCAGAATTTTGATTTCATTCTTTTTCATGTGATTTCTCTCTCATCTGTTGTAGTTTCTTTTGGTAAGCCACTGTTCTCATACTTTAATTCTTTAGACATGGCTTTCTTCAGCTCTTTGAACATAGTAGAAATAGCTGATTTTAACTTTTTTGTAGTGAGTCCAACAACTCAGTTTCTTCAGAGACAGTAGTAATTGGCTTTCTTTTTCCTTCCTAGAGCAGGGACCATACAGTCTTCGTTTTTAGCATACCTAGTATTTTTTTTTAACTGGATGTTTAAAATAATATAATGTGCAAACTCTGGAAATTAGATCCTACTCCCTCTGCAAGCTATTTTTAGTTCTGTTATTTTGTTTGCCTGTTTAGAGACTGTTCTGAACTAATTCTGGAAAGCTGATATTCTTTGAAGTCCCTGCTCAGTTAGTTTCTTGTGTGCTAAGTCTCTTCAGTTGTGTCTGACTCTGTGTGACTCTATGGACTGTAGCCCACCAGGCTCCTCTGTCCATTCTGATTCTCCTGAAGAGTCAGACAACTTAGCAACTAAACCACCACCACTGGAGACTAGGTTATTCCCAGGTCTTTCCTGTGCTTTATATAGTTTAGGGCATGCACAAAGCTCTACGTGCTTGAATTGCCTTCTTGATTCCCAGTAATATATTAGAACTTTTCCAAGCATTCATGAACCTTTCCAGGGTTTTACTTTCAAACTTTTTGATTAGTCAATTGTTTTTCCTCAACTTTTACCCTTTTCTACAGGCAATTACAATGTTAAGTAATTGCCTCTTACTGTTCTTAAGTATCAGTCCCAGATAAAGCTGTTCACACTGCATGAGTTTTGAATCAGATTAAATGAAGACAGCATGATGAGTGAGGTCTTCCATAGACCCACCAGACAGGAAAAATGATGACAGTTCTCTGGAAGGGACCTTTGAAGGAGCTCCAAACTTATTCTGTCCCTGGACTGCTGGTTTTAAGAGTCACCTCAGAAAAAAAAAGAGTGAAAGGCCACTGTTCTCAACGAGATTCAGTCATTTTGTTCTTGAACAAACACTCCCTGGCTTGCTGAAAGCTTTTCTTAATTTTCAGAGTTTGAAAAAAAAATTGATTCTGATACTTTTTCCCATGTTCATTGTTTTTACAGTGGAGAGGATTTATGAAGTGTTTACTCTTTTATGTTTTTTGCTCGAATCACTATTTTTATTCTTTTTAAGTGTCAAAACCTTGCTAATCTTTCTTAACCCAAACTGTCTTTATGAAGATAATTTTATCTTTATAGGGAAACAATGATAGAATCCACAAATAGAGACAATTTAGTTATTCTCCTTCCAATTCTTAAATTTTTTCAGGCATATTGCACTAAGATTGCCAGTATCACAATGAATATAGGTGGTGGTAATAATCATCTTCTTTTTATTCCCAATCTCAGTAAGAAAGCTTGCAGTTGTGCCATACTCATTCAGGTGGAAATATGCGCCTTCTCATCCTAGTTTACTAGAAACTTTTACCCTGAGTAAATACTGAATTTTGTTATTTTTCTGCATCTACTGAGATGATACTGTTTTCCTTAAATTTGTTAATACTGTGAATTACAAAGTGTTTCAATGCATAGATCAAAAGCCATGGATGTATAGTTTTAAGACAGCCACATATAGCAGAGGATACAGTCAGCAAGCAGTGACAAAAATGCTTTAGTGTTTTCTTTGAATAAATATGCGTATACTCAACTCTTATAATCTGCTGTGGTTAACACTGAAAAGGCTTAATGAAATTCTCCACTGTCAATCTTGGCAGGTGCATGGAATCAAGTAATTACCAGTGATTTCTGACAAGTTCTAAGTTTGCCATATTTATTTAAACTTTTGGTGACTGAAAACCATACCAGTAATGTTAAAATATTCAAATAAGCTCCAGCTAAATGTATATTTCAGAGTTAAAGACAACATATATTATTCATAGATTACCTGGATTTGAATCCCAAATCTGCCACTTAGTAGCTATGATTCTGGGCATGGCTCCTCTTTGTCCTGTACTTCAGTTTCCTCCTTTGTTAAGGTAACATTGATACCATCTTCAAAGAACTCTTACAAAGATTTTATATGTCATGTGTGTCAATTCCTTAGAAGAGATCCTGGCCATAGAAAATGCTACAAAAGTGTTAGTAATTATGTATTTTCTATCCATGTTAATTAAGAGTTCTGCCTAATATATAGGTTGCATCAGTGATACTACCACCCATTTTTATAACCAACAAAAATCTTCAGTCTTACTATCATTTAACTCATTGCTATTTCAATTGCTAGAATAGTATAATATCTAAGATAAGAAATCAGAATTATAATTAGGGCTTAGTTTTTAAAATTTCATCTCTGTTCCCAACTTTTACAAGATCTAATAACCAATGAGAATGTTAGTTGATCAAAGGGACATATTATAGGATTTTCAACATGGTTAAACCCTTTAAGGATTCATATTTTAGTATTGCTTTAGTATTTGACTTTCACTCTTAACTACAGGACAGCTTTAAGAGTAAGAAGCTTTGATGTTTTGACTTTAAAATGGTAATTTTCTGTGTCTTATAAGGAATGCTCAGGTAATGAATCCAGGTCTGCTTAAACCACTACTAAAAGTTATTTCAAAATTAAATAGCATCCCTTAATAATCACAAAGAAATTTAAGGTCAGTCATATTGTAAAGCAGAAAACAGGTGAATGGTTCACTGCATTAATGATGCAGAAGTCATTCACAGTCATTTAAATCATGCCAAGAAGTCAAAGGGCATTCGAAGCAACAATAAAGAGGATGAAGGCTTTTTAGAGGTGAGAGAACTTCTTTAGGGGAAAGTTACCTCTGACTTTGAGGCACTACTCTGAGTAATGACAGTTTGTGAGATAATACACCTGACCTACCAAAACTCATTTCACCTTCACATGGGAAAATAAAATAGTAAAACTGGTTAAAATGATAAAGGACACCATGGTAACACTTGAAACAGAGTGGGTAAATATATAATATTCATTAATTTGTTCATTTGTCCATTTGCTCCTTCATTCAGGAAATATTGTTAAATGCCTGCTATCCAGTTGTGTCAAATATGTAAGAGTAAAGGACTGATGTGGTGCTTTTCCTCACAGAAAGAAAGTAGGCAATAAACAAGCAACAAGCAGACAAAATGATTTTAATGCATTTAGTGATTTCAGTAAATGCTAAGGATAAAATAATCAGTCATATGATAAAAAAATTAAAATGAGAGACAGGGATGTTTTAAATGCCTTCATTGAGGAAGGAACCAGGCAAACACTTGAACTGAAACTTGAAAGGTAAGAAATCAGTCATAGGAAGAGCTAGTGTATATTCGCCTGCACTCACATCCTACATGCCCAGAGCTTGCACCATCAGCAAATCATGACAGTTTCTGGAAACTGAGTATTTTTCACAACTTTCTGTTCCCAAATCCACACCACATTCCTGCCTGCAGACAAGATGAAAATTACTTGCATTCTGGGTCTTGATCTCTTATACTAGTAATTTCTTTTCACTACAGTTCCTAATTCTATCCCGTCTCCATTTTCTTGCCTAGAAAATAACCATTTTTTTTCCTCCTATCCAGAACCTTTTTCCTTCCTGATGTTTTGTGATCAAAGCCCTCAGTTCATCTATGCACAGGCAAGAAGTCCTTTCATCCAAGACAGATTCCTGGAATAGTCTTAATTTTCACACAATGATGCTAATTTACCCACCAGCCTATCTGGTTTCCTATCCACCCTATTCTAGAGGGGAAGAACGTAACACAGACTCAAACACAGCCCGGTTGATAGTTATATTTTTAAGTATTGTGCATTTATCCCCTTATCTTAGTAACCTATTTACAAAATTTAAAAATCACACTCTCCCATGCTAGGGACAGGATACTTCAATCTTCTGGCTGTACTGCCACCCCTGAGGACTTTGCGGCAAACCTCAATTCAATTTTGGTGAACCCAGTTGCAAGCCAGATTCATGAATGAATACCCTTTAGTCTAAAAAGCTGTTATACAATGTTATACTTCCTAAGTGGACTAAACCTCACTCTTCTACACAACTGGACTTATTATGTGGCATTTAGGTGTTGAATCCTTCTATTGGTACAAGATTTTAGAAGAAAAGTTCTCTGTGCTCCTTATGACTAGAAAGTCCTAATATCTTTAATAATTAAGTCATATCTGACTGTGATGCCCTTTGCTTAGCTTGTGACAAACTGAAAATATGGTACTTATGTCTATGAATTACATTTTCTCTTTCTGCTTTGATTTGCTGGATAACTTACATTATTTACTTCACTATTTTTTTTCTTAATTGAATAATTGTTATGTACCAGAGCTTGGTGTTTACAACTTAAACCCATGCCTTGCAAGGAAGGATTTGGAACCTAAAAAATCCTGGAAGGGAGTGACGTGTCAAATGAAGAAGAGTGGCTCTCAAGTCCTAATGTTTAATCTTCTAAATCTCACAACTATTTGAGTTACTTCTCTGCTCAGCTTTCTCCTGATGTCACCCTTGTCACATCTACAAAATACTTTTGTATTTGTTCCTCCTTAGTAAAGTGAAAGTCGCTCAGTCATGTCTGATTCTTTGCGACCCCATGGACTATACTATCCATGGAATTCTCCAGGTCAGAATACTGGAGTGGACACCATTTCCCTTCTCCTTAGCAAAACAAACATTCAACTCTGAATTCTGACTTATTAAGTATATGTGTGATTATGGTACTAAAATTTGATTTAGCAACTCAATGGGTTTGGCCACTTAGCAGCTTTACTAAAAGCCAATTTATTTAATAATATGTACCCCAAAATATTTTCACTTCAACATAACAGCATTAAATTATTAAATTCCAAAACTTAAATAAGTAATAGTATATATAACAACTTCCGCTACATTTGCTCAAAGATTTTCCTCTTGTCAGATGTCATATCTGACTTTTTCTTTCTGAAGAATGATGTCAGTAAGGGTTTGTATTTTGTTCTGGGCACTTTCATATAGATGAGTTCATTTTTATAGGTATTATCTTGAAGTTCTATATCACTGGCTTCTTTTTCTCTCATGTTGCCCTTCTCCAGAAAGACTTCACGCTGCACTCAACTGACATAATATTTCATTATAAAAGGACTAGTGACAGGAAGATCAGTGACATGAGAACAGAATTTGAATAGTCTAATCATCTGCTTGGTTAAAAAAAAGAACCTCTGTGCTAGTCATTTTATATAATAAACCTTGTCTATCCACAGATACATTTTAAGTAATGAAAACTATATTTCTGTCTCACAATAAGATATCCTACTTTTATTGTTTAAAGCAAAATTTTCTCCTTAAATATTAATATAGCTTGCTATAATAGAAAGAATAGCTGTGTTACAGTCTCTAACCTGGCTGTGACATATTCTTCTAAGAAATAATTGAAAAAGCCATTAACTCCCTGGGTCTCTTTATCCATCACGGCCCTGACAGTATTCAGATGTCACACCACACAATGGGATAAATGAAGTGAGGTGGGAAGGGTGATATTAACCAGTAAGAATTGTGAAGCACGCAGGGACTAGTAGTACTAGAAAGCCCTTATTCCCTGTAGGCCTGAAGGGATAATGGAAAAGAATTTTAATACTAGAGCCTAGTGAGAGCTGACCTCTGGAAGAGAGATGGCCCAACAGCAGTCATGGTTGCGAAGAGAAAATTCAACCACTGTTAGCTTGTAGGTTAGCAGGGAGTGAGCCAAGGCAATAAATACCCCTTCTCCCCCTCCAGTACCTTCCTCTCTTGCCAGTAATTTCCATTTGGGTCACACATCCAGAAGCCAGAGCTATAGATGCTAGTGAATAGGATACTTAAAGATTAGTCTCCCTGTTATTAAGGAAGCAGGGTAGAAAAAGGTAGAGAGTAAAATTGGATGGGCAAGCAAAAAAAGAAAGGAAAAAAAAACTTGCCTAATGATTCTATTACCTGAGGAATAACAGAAATAATAATTCCCCGTGTTGCCTGGCTTACATGGAAGAATTATGATGAAAATGATATGCTTAGGATGATAATTTATAAACACCAAAGCATTTTTACAGTAAATGAACTGCTAAAAAGATTTGCCTCTTTAGATTCAGAGAAGACAAGCCAAGTGAAAAGTCTAACTTATTTTTTATAATGAAGAGTTTAAGAAATAATAAGACATTTTGGAAATCGTGGTACTAAGACATCCCTCATTGTTAGATATTTCAATTGTTTCTAATTTTCACTTATGTTAGTGAAGCAATAACAAACACCCTGGTGTCTAACTTTTGTTTCTGCGATTTAAATTCCTAGGCATTTGATACATATTGTTCAATGTTTTCCATAAAGAGTGCACCAATTAACACTGTTTTGTACCAGAAAATTGATCTCTGATTGCTTTGTTAGCTATTGACTTTCTTACTGATTATGCAGAGTCGGACACAACTTAGTGACTAAACAGCATCAGTAGCATACATACTACAAATATACACACTATGTCCCTTATGTATTTAAGAATTTGTTTCTCAAAAGTCTGTCATTCTTTGATGCTTTAAACCATTTACTTGGATCATCTTCCTCAATGCTTAGTATATGCTATGCCCCCAGTTTTATATAGTACATTTTTTCCCACAATCCATTTGAAATTTATTTCTGTAGTATAAAATGATCTAATAGAAAAGGTCTAATATTTTCCTAATTAAGCTTTCTCAGTGTTACTATAGAATAACTTTTTACTTTCAGACTGATTTATGATATTATGCTATTAATGCATAGACTGAACACATTTTTATTTATCTTGCAATTATTATCTACAACATATTGTGATTTTTCTGGATTGATCCTGTATTTCCTGAGTCACTATTCAGATGAGTCTGTGACCTTTGCATATAACAAAGTGATTAATTTATGATTCTTTCCTAATTAAAATTTAGACACTGATTCAATGTTTTCTAGGGCTACTGTTACAGAGAAGTCTAAACCTACTTGATTTTTATTCTTAACCACATATCTTTTGTTGATTTACTAATTTATTTTAGTTAGATGTTTGTAGTAATTGAATTTTTAAACTACCAAAATAATTCTTCAAAAAATCATGAAACTTTTATTTTTACGGCTCAGTTTAATTTTCCTCCCTTCAGTTGGTTGTGGTTTTGTCTCTGGCAAATACAACTGTATGAATATTATTTTTTCCCACATTACTTTCAAGTTTATATTCCTTTTTTTGGTCTCTATGTAAAAGGATTAGTTCCTCAATTCCATTCTCCACAGATTCAATTTTCTCTAGTGTTATTTTTGTTAAAAAGCATCCTGATGAAGTTCTTAATTCCACTATTGTTAGCTTCCTTACAGTTTTTACTTAATTCTATTGAAGTTTCTTTTCCTTTCCACTTATATTTTACATTATTGTATTTTAAATCTAGGACATTAATGTAACATTTTGAAATTAATCCATGCTACTCAGGTTTGAATATTGTTTGAGAATACATAGAAGATACATCTTCTTTTAATAAGTTTTATTTTTTAATATTTAAGACGTTAGTTTTCTAAAGCTTTTGAGACTTCCATATGCACCAGACTACTTTCTTTGTTTCCTCTATTTATCCTTCCCTACAGAACAATGGAATATGTTCAGACATACTCTTTAGCAATCTTTGGATTGCCCTTGGTACCACACCTTGTCCCTCAGGATAGTGATATAACCCTGTCCTAAACTTAAAGCTGAAATGCAGGTGGCTGTACATGTCTCCTCTCCCAATTAGCATCTCCCTCAGAGGTTTAGCACCAGGATTTCGTGGTCCTGTGTCGGTCATGTCCTGACATGTCCTGCTCCTATAAGACCAGCATATGTGGTTTTCATACTGTGTACTGTAGATGTGTAGGAGTTTGAGATACTCTCAGCCACCCCAAGGAATCCTGCCTCCACTTTAAGCAGAGATGGTTTATGTTTATAGTTTATTTGACTTATATGTAGGATTTTATGAAAAGATTCTGCTACTAAAACAGTGTCTCATAGAATTGTGTTGCTGTGTTGTTTAGTCTCTAAGTTGTGTCCAACTCTTTTGTGAGCCCGTTGACTGTAGCCTGCCAAGCTCCTCTCCCCATGGGATTTTTCCAGGCAAGAACACTGGAATGGGTAGCAATTTCCTCCTCCAGGAGTTCTTCTGCAACCCAGGGATCAAACCCACATCTCCTGCGTTGCAAGTGGATTCTTTACCACTGAGCCATCTGGGAAGCCCATCTCATAAAGTAGTGCTGCTCAAAATCAACCTAATAAGCTTTTTAAAATGCAGATTCTGATATGCAAATCTGCTTGAGGTTACAATTCTGCATTTCTGACAAGCTCCAAGGTGACCATGATGTTACATTTCCATGGACCACACTTTAAGTAGCTGAGTGGTCTGAGAGTATAAGAGTAGCCTCAGCTCGGCTTTGGTCATTACCCAAATAAAACATTCATGTCTGTATGCACTTTGAGATCTTCACATCTCTGTTACCAGTATTTTCTGTGAGGAACCATGTGTTCTTAGAATGCCATGTGTCGCAAGCCCTGCTCTTGGATTCCTATTGTGTTTCCTACTGTTATCTGTAGTTTGCTTGCTTTTTGTCTTTTTGTGGTGATTTGTCACAGTGGTAGCTGTCCATTATCTCTTAAGCAGAACAACTAAGTTTCAATACTCCACACATGCACTTTATCCCTTCAAAAGTGCAGTGTCCTTTGAAGCTAGAGCACAGACTGTCATGTGTTAGAACATCCTCATTTAGACGTAATGAGGCAAGGGACTCTTTTAAAAACTTTTTTTATTTTGTACTGGAGTATAGCTGACTAACAAAGTCATGATAGTTTCAGGTAGACACGAAAGGGAATCAGCCATACATATACATATATCCATTCTCTCTCAAATGCCCTTCCTATCCAGGCTGCCACATAACATCGAACAGAGTTCCCTGTGCTATATAGTAGGTAGGTCCTTGTTGGCTATCCATTTCAAATATAGCAGTGTGTACATGTCCATCCCACACTCTTTAACGTTCCCTTCCCCTTATCCTTCCCCCCTGGCAACTGTTAATTTTTTCTCTAAGTCTGTGAGTCCATTTCTGTTTTGTAAGTAAGTTCATTTGTATCATTTATCTTTCAGATTTCACATATAAGGTGTGTCATATGATATTTCTCCTTCTCTGTCTGACTTCTTTCAGCATGACAATCTCTAGGTCTATCTATGTGACTACAAATGGCATTATTTCATTCATTTTAATGGCTGCGTAATATTCCATTGTATATGTGCATCACATCTTCTTTATCCATTCATCCATTGAAGGGCATTTAGGTTGCTTCCATGTCTTGGCTATTGTAAACAATGTTGCAATGAATATTGGGGTGTATGTATCCTTTCATATCATGTTTTTCTCTGGATATATGCTCAGGAGTGTGATCACAGGGTCTGTTTTTAATTTAGTTCCATTTTTAATTTGATGAAGTCTCACATATTCTTTTTTTCCTTGTGTCACTTGTGGTTTTGATGTCATATCTAAAACAGCATTGCCTAATTTAAGAGCATATGAATTTATGCCTAAGTTTTCTTAAGATGGTGAGATAAGGGAGCAGGTAACAATTTCTGGTCAGGGTGGTGCTTTTATTATTTTTATTTCTTTTGATGTATAACATAACCATGTTTGTTTATTTATTTATTTTTTATTGTAACAAATTCAAGAAACATTGAAACAAATGAAACATTGTTTTTCTTTACAATGTTGTGTTGGTTTTGCCATACACTGACATGAATCCACCATGGGTATACATGTGTTGCCCTTCCAGAACCCCCTCCCACCTCCCTCCCGATTAGAAACAGACAGAGATCTGTTTCTAAAACAGAGGCACCATCTGTACATAAGCAAGTATGGAAAAAACTGGGTTCTACTCTGGATGCAGAAATTTCTCCAGTGAAATAATCAGAAGCACAAAATCTTAATTTGGATACTGTTCTACACTTCATACCTACAAGCCTGATTCTCTGCCCTGTTCTTCTCACCTTCAAAAATTTCTCTCAGGAACTAAATAGGAAATATGTAATAATGTCTTTTTGTTAATGACTTTTCATTTCAGTGAGCTAGCATGGTGTCTGTTGCTGACAACTAACTACCCTCACTAATACAGTCTTCCCAAAGAGAAATATTTCACATTAAACAAAATGTGCTTTGCTGTATTCAATAGTAATAATCCCTTACAATATAAAAATACATTTTTGTGTTAGAAGGCATACTAACTTCATGAGAGAAGAAAGGGCACTATGAATAGATGGGTCTGGCTCAATGCTTGGTTTTCAAAAGTATATAAAAGATGATTAAAATTAAAAACATGAGAAGCTGCAGCAATCACTCATGATGATAAGAAAAGGCAAGTAAGAGATTTCAGCTATTTAACAACATTCCTAAAACAAGTTAATTCATAATCACTTTGTATATAAAATGTATACCATAGTAATTTAAGAAGAAAGCAAAGTCATAGGCATTTATTTTTATACTCTAGAAAACAAAGTAGTTTTGATCAATGGAAAAGCAAAAAATAAACATATATTTCATAAATTTCTTTCCTTCTCAATCTCTCTCTCTTATATCCTTGCTGGTATGTCTTTCCTCCCATAAAAGTAGGGAGGGCATTTTCTATGCCTTCAGATTTTCTTGAAATTGTGCTATTTATAGACAGAAATCAAATATATGGAGAGTATAGTAGAAATATTTCTCAAGTAATGAACAATGATATTCTGCAATGAAAAGAAAGGATAGAAATGCTTATTATCATCACACATTACCCTGCTTAGGTTCACTTTCAGTTTTCCTTAAATCATGTATAAGAAAATGAGGTAGAAAAAATTTTAAAGATGCATCTGCTATTCATTTCAAAGGCAATAACCTGTACAATCTTCTCCAAATCTCAGTTGCTCTTTTGAACACCTAAGATACTGTTTAGAGAAAAATTCCTATTAAAGTCACCTGTGTATATGAGAGGCTTGTCCTGTTTAAAACCCCTAATTCAATATTTCTCAAGTAAGAAATAATTTACAGGAAAAATATTTAACCACCTTTGCATGCCTGCTGTGACTAGTTTTCTCAAAGTGAACTGTGATTTTCAGAACTGGGGAAAGGGTTCACTTTCTATGTTATGTTATTTTCCACATTATACAATCTAAAATCTAGGTAATGATTCCTGACTTATTTGTCCATTTTGCCAAAACTCAAGCAACATTAAAAATATAAAATCTCCTAAGCTATAGACATCATATTTCCTGTTCTAGTATTTGGCCATTCCTTTTCCAAAATATTTCATTTATGATACCTCCATAATGGTTCTGTAGGAGATATATGGCAACACTACTTCCTTTGTGTATTCCATCAAAGGATGACTCCATTTAAGGAAAGTTTTATGCCGACAAGACTATGTTACACCACTCATTCATCGTAAGTTCTTTCTTTATATGCATTTTTTGAAGACACACGTGAAATTCCACCTTCAGGTTGAAGACAGAAATCTCTGTCTAGCCACATCCTCACCTAATTTAAGAAATGAACTGTATTTTGGGGGGGAAGAATGAGGAAATTGTCTCCACTAAGAGCACATTTCAGTCCTCAGATATCTAGAAATAGGATAGAAAATCAAATGCCAGAAAATAGCAAAGGTTCACAGGGAGAGCTAAGACTGAAATATTACTTAGTTTTGTGGACATTCTAATGGGTGTTTTTTGTCTTAACTCCTTCAACTAAAAGCACTCACACTTAAAAGAATGCGCATGTACTTCCTACTTCTTTGTTATTTGATTTCTTCTAGGATGCTGAGTACCAAAAGGAGGGATGATAAATGCTCACACAATGTGTATGAAAAGTTTTATAGTTCCATGCAACTGCAAAATAGAGGGTTCTTGTTGAAAAAAGCAAATATAGTTCTAAAATGTACACATACTTGTTTTTCCAAATAAGAAATCTGTCAGAATTCTTACAGAATAATGAATATAAATACACTTAATTTCTTATTAATGCTGCCTAGTAGGTAAAAACAAACCATAAAATGGTACATGTAAAAGTTGTTTTTCTAAGAACATTTTATTTGCTCAGGAATTTCTACTAGCAATTTAATGATCTTATTTAATTCACTTTTTAAAGACTGAACAACTAACACTCATTTCTAATATTAAGGAAAATATGTCAAGCCAAATAGCCAAGTTTTGGGGTTTTATCAGACAGTTATTCTCCAAGTGGACACATTTTTATATTATTCACATAACCTTAACTGTATGACTATAAATAAATTCAAATGTAATTTTCTCCAGAAGTCTTAATCTCCAATTAGTCATGATTTCTCTCATTTTCCCTCCAATTTTACTTCACAACTTTAATGACACATATTTTTGTAATATTAATCTGGTTACTTCTCTAGGGAACAACTGTCTTCCTGAAAGTATGTCATGGATCTGATTCTTCATTGCATTTTTCTGTCACCTGGCTCTGGTAGACTCTACCAAGAGCTGTGACTCATTTCCTCTTTCTGTGCCTACACCTTTTGCTATGTAACTTTGCATTTACCTCCAGTCACAGGCAAGGTAACATGCTCAAATATGAGAGATTTGCTCTGACCAATTGGATATCATCAGATGTGGTATAATAGCAGAGGCTTAAAACAAATTCAGATATGGGGGTGGCTTTCTTTTGTATGTCTAACATTAACTTGAAAACATGAGCAGGCTTCCTTGTTGGAAGAAGAGAGGCATGTGGAGCACAGTTAGGTCATCTAAATCATCACAGTCATCCTAGTTAAAACAATAGCCAGCTGACCTTCAGATGTTCAAAGAAATCCTGTCAAAAACAGAGCTGCCCAATGGATCCCAACTTAGAAGAGCTAAACCCTGTAGCACAAATACAGTTATAATGGAAGAAAGAATATGATCTGTTACAGAGTTATAGAATCTAATGAGAGGCAGGAAGAGACATCACAATGTACATGCAAAGATAGTGTGAGTACAGATGAAAAACACATAGAAAACACTTTAATGATGTCACTTGAAATACCATAATCAAGGTGAAAGATTAAAGTGAAGTCACTCAGTCATGTCTGACTCTTTGCGACCCCATGGATTGCAGTCTGCCAGGCTTCTCTGTCCATGGGATTTTCCAGGCAAGAATACTGGAGTGGGTTGCCATGTCCTTCTCCAGGACATTTTTCAGACCCAGCGATCCAACGTGGGTCTCTGGCACTGCAGACAGACTCTTTACCATCTGAGCCACCAGGGGGCTTCAACCATAATTAAGACTTGACTAAATTCTGTTTTCAGTTATTTGAACTAATATATCCTCTTTTTTTTAATGAGCTAGCTAGTTAATGATGAGTATTACCAAACAAATAAGTATTCATTAAAATGAACAGAGTTCCTATTCCCTATTTTTCACACAATAACCAGTTGACAGTATATTACATATCCTGCTACAGTACCAAAGCTTCCATTTCAAACACTAACATGCTTGATTAGAAAAGGTAAATATAGAACATGTAAACTTTACTGAAAACATAAGAATTTCAGAAAGGTAATTCAGAATTCAGCATCAGAATCATAAAACATAATTGACTAATTCAGGGTCCAGTAAGGCATGTACGAAATACTTCAACACAATGACTTTACAATTGAGTTGTACAGAGAAGCACTATAAATCCATCAGATGACTAGAAATGCATAATGTACATATTATTGTACAATAGAATATGAAAATTTTATGCTTTTATTCTAATGTGAGAGAAAAATAAAACATAACTTGACGTGGGCTATATAATAGAAACATAGATATAATACTGGGTCCCAGATTCTGATTTCTATTACCATTCTCCAACAGAAGGAACTAGGGCTTCTTGGAGAAATGGCTTATTCTAGGTAAAATTGGGATGGGGAATGTTCAAAATAAGCATGGGAACAAAATGTAAGTAAACTCCCTCCATCCCAGATATGAGCATGTGAAACACACAGAGAGGCCAACTAAAAAAAGTTTCCCATGACCAAATAAAACTAAGACTATGCATTGGATTATAAACATAAATGTTTTAAAAAGGCATCAATAACTCACAACTGAAAAAAATAATGAAGGAGGGGACACAAATATCCCATGCAGAAGAATTCAAAACAATGTATGTAGATACCTCATCTTTAAGGAGTTGGAGCTCAGTTCTTCATTCCTAAGTATGCGCTACTCATAGCTACTTTCTTCCAAAGAGGACAATATGCAAAGTATAAAAGAGTAAACTTATAGTGGAAAAACCTGACAAGCACTACTTCAGTAAGCTGATTAAGGTCAACTCAACAATAAGTCATGTTGATAGCATGTATCCTTGATATCATGTGATAAGAATGGCACATTATCTGTGATATACATGCCCCCAAACCAAACCCAATAACTCCAGTTTAATTTGCAAAGAACTTCTGACTAATTCCAATTTAGGAGCATTCTACAAAATACCTGACCAGTGCTCCTCAAAACTGTCAAGATAATAAAAAGAATAAGGAAGGTGAGAAAATGCCACAGCCAAGAGGAATCAGGAGACATGACAACTAAATATAATTTGATATTTTGTATGGAACGTAAAAAGTATAGTCAGGAAAAAATGAGAGTCAAAAAGTATGAACTTTATTTAATAAAAATGAAACAATCTTGGTTCATTATTTGTGACAAATGTACCATACTTATGTAAGATGTTGATGGGGGCAAATGACTGTGAGGTTTATAGCAATCCTTCTCTATGTATGAAAGTTTTCTATAAATCTAAAATTATCCTTTTCCAAAGAGGACATGTAGATGACCAATGGGCACATGAAAAGCTATTAACCACTGCTCATCATCAGGGGAATGTAGATCAAAATCACAACAAGATATCACCAACTCACACCTTTCAGGACGGCTATCACCAAAAGAACACAAATAACAAATGTTGCCAAGGATGAAGAGCAAAAGGAAAACTTATGGACTGCTGGTGAGAATGCAAATTAATGTAGCCACTATGGAAAACATGGACGTTTCCCAAAATACTAAAAATACAAGTATGACTTGACTCAGCAATCCCACTCCTGGGTATATTAAAAAATAATAATAAGACACTAATTTGAAAAGATATATGCATCCCAATGTTCATAACAGCATCATTTACAATTGCTAAGATAAGGAAGCAATTTAACTATCCATCAACAGATGAATGGACTAAGAAGACATGATATATGTACACAATGGAATATTACTGAGTCATAAAAGGAAGGAAAATTACTCATTTGCAACAACTTAGATAGACTTAGAGGTTATTATGCTTTCTCAGACAGAGAAAGACAAATACTGTATGAATAATATATAAGTGGAATCTAAAAACTACAACTCATGAATTAAAAAAAAAAAGAAAGAAACAGACTCACATGCAGCTCCATTCTAGAAAAATAAACGACCCAAACAAAAAGTGGGCCAAAGAACTTAACAGACATTTCTCCAAAGAAGACATAAAAATGGCTAACAAACACATGAAAAGATGCTCAACATCACTCATTATCAGAGAAATGCAAATCAAAACCACAATGAGGTACCACTTTACACCAGTCAGAATGGCTGCCATCCAAAAATCTACAAGCAATAAATGCTGGAGAGGATGTGGAAAAAAGAGAACCCTCTTACACTGTTGGTGGGAATGCAAACAAGTACAGCCACTATGGAAAACAGTGTGGAGGTTCCTTAAAAAGCTGCAAATAGACCTGCCATATGACCCAGCAATCCCACTGCTGGGCATATACACCGAGGAAACCAGAATTGAAAGAGCCACATGTACCCCAATGTTCATCGCTGCATTGTTTACAATAGCCAGGACATGGAAGCAACCTAGATGCCCATCAACTGACGAATGGATAAGAAAGCTGTGGTACATATACACAATGGAATATTACTCAGCATTAAAAAAAATTCATTTGAAGCAATTCTACTCAGATGGACGAAACTGGAGCCCATTATCTAGTGCGAAGTAAGCCAGAAGCAAAAACAACAATACAGTATATTAACACATATATATGGAATTTAGAAAGACGGTAACGAGAACCCAACATGCGAGACAGCAAAAGGAACGCAGATGTATAGAATAGACTTGTGGACTTTGGGGATGAGGGTAAGGGTGGGATGATATGGGAGAAGGACATTGAAACAAGTTAATTATCATATGTCTAATCAATCGCCAGCCCAGGATTGATGCTCGGGGCTGGTGCAACGAGATTTCCCGGGGGGAGGGAGGAGGGAGGGGGGTTCTGGAGGGGAAGCATATGCAAACCCATGGTGATATCATGATATTGTATGGCAAAAACAATAAAAAAATAAAGAAAAAAAAAACTGCAAATAGTCCTGCCATATGACCCAGCAATCCCACTGCTGGGCATACACACCGAGGAAACCAGAATTGAAAGAGCCACGTGTACCCCAATGTTCATCGCTGCATTGTTTACAATAGCCAGGACATGGAAGCAACCTAGATGCCCATCAACTGACGAATGGATAAGAAAGCTGTGGTACATATACACAATGGAATATTACTCAGCATTAAAAAAAATCATTCGACTCAGTTCTACTCAGGTGGACGGAACTGGAGCCCATTATCCAGAGTGAAGTAAGCCAGAAGCAAAAACAACAATACAGTATACTAACACATATATATGGAATCTAGAAAGACGGTAACGAGAACCCAGCATGCGAGACAGCAAAAGGAATGCAGATGTATAGAACAGACTCGTGGACTCTGTGGATGAGGGCAAGGGTGGGATGATATGGGAGAAGGGCATTGAAGCATGTTAATTATCATGTGTGTAATCAATCGCCAGCCCAGGATTGATGCTCGGGGCTGGTGCATCGAGATTTCCTGGGGGGAGGGAGGACAGAGGGAGGGGGGAGGAGGTTCTGGAGGGGGAGCATGTGTAGGCCCATGGCGATATCATGTCATTATATGGCAAAACTAATAAAAAATAAAGAAACAGACTCACAGATGTGAAGAACCAACTTGTGGTTACCAGTGGGAGAAGGGGTTGGGAGATGTGCAATATAGGTGTAGGGTATTAGGAGAGACAAACTATTCAGTATAAAATAAGCTAGCTCCTCTGCCCTTGGGATTTTGCAGGCAGCAATACTGGAGTGGGTTGCCATCTTCTTCTCCAGGGGATCTTCCAGACCCAGGGATCAAATCCACGTCTCCTGCATGGGCAGGTGGATTCTTAACCCTTGAGCCACTAAGGAAACCTACTACTACTATTACTCCTCCTTGAAATGCTCTTCCATTTGGCAGGGCAGGGAGTTATAGCAAGAGAAGATAGTTAAAAAAATCTTTGACACAACTTCATACTATAAACTCCCATAAACAGAATTATTAACTTCTTTTCCAACAGCCATATTTGTTACTTATTAGATGGGTTATATTAGCCTCAATTTTTAGGTATGAAAATTGAAGCTCACAGTACCTAAGATACTGTTGTAAGTTTACAAAGATAGGAAGTTCCAAAAGCAGGTGGAGACCCTATGCCTTCCTTACCCTGTTCTATTCAATATCCTTATGGTTTAAAAATTTGCCTGTTTTAACAGCAATTGAAATACAGTAGAGTCTATCACTGGTACTTGTTTACGCAACTATGTATAGGTTTGGGTTCCACCTCTGCCACTTGCTATCCAGATGATTTTGGAGGAGTTACTTCTCTAAACTTCAGTTACTTAATCGGGAAAAAATGGAATAATATTTGCCTTTTACAATATTTAGGCACTGATTAAAATAACACATATAAAGCACTTCCCAGGGGCTTCCCTGGTGGCTCAGAAAGTAAAGAATCTGGATCCAGTGTGGGAGACCCAGGTTCAATCCCTGGGTCTGGAAGATCCCTTGGAAAACAGAATGGCAACCCACTCCAGTATTCTTGTCTGGAAAATCCCATGGGCAGAGGAGCCTGGTGGGCTACAGTCCGTGGGATCACATAGAGTCGAACACAACTGAGCGACTAACACACACACACACACACAAAGCACTTTGAAAGTTGTTGGCATATAGGAATACATCCTCATTATTTATTATTATTCTTATCTGAGTCTTTTAGTATAAATCCTGTCTCTTTGGAAAGACACTAACAGATATGCTGCAAAGGAATTACTTAGTCCTAAAAGTAAAGTATTGTTACTCAACACACCAATATTCTTTATAAGATTAATGTTATGCCTTCAAGTGGCCCACCAAAGCTCCAATACACTGGCCACCTGATGTGAAGAGCTGACTCATTAGGAAAGACCCTCATTCTGCGAAAGATTAAAGGCAGGAGAAGAGGATGACAGAGGATGAGATGGTTGGATGGCATCACCGACACGATGGGCATGAGTTTGAGCAAGCTCTGGGAGCTGGTGATGGACACGGAAGCCTGGAGTGCTGCAGTCCATGGGGTTGCAAAGAGTCGGACACGACTGAGCAACTGAACAAGTAGTCCACCAGGTATTCCAACTTCACTATGATAAATCATAATTTAGTTAATATCATCCTTATTGCTATTATTATATACAAGAAAAATTATGGATAGCTTGTATCCAGGAAAATCACTATGAACATCAACATCATAGGCTGTACAGTACATGACCTACAATTTTATATTTCAAGAAAACAGCAGAAAATCCACTATGGTTCATTAGCTTCTCAGTTTGTATCACTAGGCATTTTGCCACCATCTCTTCCTAAATTATCTTACTCTGATGAGATGCCAGCTTAGAAGTGGTCTCCCATGTATTATAGCTACACTTTTTTCAGAGTAATATATACTACTACTTATTTAAAAAAAAGACCCAAAGAAGTTAAGTTCATTTTAAGGGAGAACTGTTAATAAGAACACAAGTTTGAAAACAAACAAAATATCAAAGTAGTACATATTATCTTCCACTCCTTTACTTATGAAAGCTATATAATGAGCATCTTTTATGTACCAGGTATTGTTACATCATGTTTCAAAGATGCTTAAGGTATATTCCCAGTACAGAAAGGTCTCACCACTTAGGCAGGGAGACAGAGAAATTAAAAAAAAAAAGTATAGACTGTGATAAGAGCAAAGATAAGAAAAATCTATTAAGTTTACATAGGTAAAGGGTTATCTAAGCCATGTTAATGAAACTGAATTTATTAAGTTGTTTCATTTGGTTTTGTATGAAAAGCATGACACGTCTCATACAACTTCAATGAAAAAGGCCAGGTGACACAACTAATTGTTCTTATTGTAAATAGAATGTGTGGCTATTCTTCTCAGACTGCATAATGATGCTGACAGCTATAAATACTTCACTGTTCAGTATGTACCAGGCACTGTTCGTAGCAAAACATTATCATATTGGATTCTTACAACAGCTCATATTACAGATGAGTAAACAAAGAATTATATGATCATGTAACTTGCTCAGTCTCACAACTCCAAGACTGGGGAGTCAGGATTTCAAATCATGGAGCACAAGTCCAGTACTAAAGAGGTTACTCTTTTGGTAGATGAAGAATCCTCCCCCAAATTGGTACATATAAAGGTAAGAAATTAAGCACATCTCAAATGCTCACAATTAGTTACACAGGAGACCAGTCTTCCCTGGCTTGTGTTGCTTGTTTACAGATATGAAGAAGGGATATGGCTCTTCCCATATCTCCTCCTGCACCTCCATAGGTCTAAGAGAAGACACAGAAATAACATTTAGGTTGCGTTATGTCCCTCCAATATCTCATTAACCAGACCAGCATGAAACGGTAACCGTAGGTCTTCCACAGATAAATATCCTACTTCCATAGGATATTTATTAGCACACGTAAAAATAGAGCTCTGTTGTAAACCAAGCTTGGAAATTACTGAGACAAAACCGCTTTAATAGGCCTCATCCCAATAATATTTCTCAGAACTTTTAATATAAATTGTTAATTTCCAAGAGGGGATACGCTATAAACATACTGCAAACTTACTTAACTAAGCAATTTTTATTTCTTCATGGACATTTAATGGACCTAGTGTTATATGGGATGTACTTTGGAAATCATTCTAGAAAGTGAATTATTTAATTTTAGAATATAGTAATTATCACTGCAAGCATTCATATTTCTCCCTCTTGAGTAAATCAGGTGTCTTTCCAGAGGTCTTGTTGCTTAGCTACAAAGTAACCAGAAGTGCTTAATGAATCATCTGAAAATCAAATTATCAATAAATACATTATCACTTTCTATTATTGGGAGAGTTGTTTGGCTTTTTTTCATATTAGGAAGAAAGAGACGTATTTAAAACACAAGGTAACACAAGCTGCCTGATAACTTGATTAAGTAAGCATTAGAGCACATTTTTGGACTGCTTTATTGTAAATAACAGAATCGACAACTGTGTTACAGGATCTACAAGAACCATTCCTGTAAAAGCACCTCCCTAGAGGATCTCAAGTACATCATTACCCAAATACTAAATAGTATTTTGCATTTTCTGAAAGAGTAGAAAAGCTATCAGAAGCTTCTGTCTTACATGTAGGGTATGAATTATTTGCTTCCATTATTTTTTTAACTTGTCAGCAATGTTTCCCTTTTGAAAAATACCTTATGGTTTCAAATTATGCATTCATATTATTTTTTGCTAGTTGAACATTTCTGTCCATACCATATCCCACCATAATTTCTTAGTTTGGTACCTGACACAGAATAAGTACATAATTAATATTTTTGAAAAAACTGACAAATTACTGATCTGTACTTTCCCAGGAGAAAACATTTTCTAACTATCATTAATCAAATGATTTTTATCTTCTATTTACATTACACTGTTCTCATTTTCATACCTCCCTCTCTATACTTAGTCACATCTCGACTAATTGCTCTCAGCTTCTGCCAATAGCTTCTTCACCACCATGATTATATCTATTCAGATACCAGTAATCACAGCATTCTTAATAAGAGCCAAGAACTTGAAATAATACAAGCATCATCTATTGGTCAATGACTATATATACTGAAGTATTTCCAGATAATAAGATAGTATTCAGCATAGAAATAACAAAGTACATGCTAAACATAATAAAAATTGCAAACTTCATGAAAACAGGCAAAAGTCAACCACAAAGACCACTTCTTTCATTATTCTATTTAAATAACATATTCAAAAATAGCAGCTCCCTAGAGATATAAAGTAGATTAGTAGATTCCTAGGGCTGGAGGTGAAGCCCAGAGGTAAAAATAGAGATGTCCTAAAGTGTTCCAAAACTGAATTGTAGTGATGGTTGTGCAACTTGGTAAGTTTATTAAAAATCATTGAATTGCATAAATGAATTAATTTTCTGGCATATAAGTTACACTTTGTAAGGTATAGTTTAGGCCAAGGCAGAAAAGAAGGAGAGACGACCTCAACGGAGTTAGGTTACCTTTATTCAGCCAAGTAGGGGCGACAGTTGTCCTAAGGACCCGGCTGAGCCCAAGAGGGATCAGGGAGGCTTCATATTTAAAGGGAGGTTTGTGGAAGCTATAAGGGAATTGTTAGTCATGCGGGATGTTTTGGTTAATCTTTAGTTGAGATGGCATTTGTAGTTGAATAGGGGCTAGGAGGTTTGGGGCAGGGGTGATAAGTCCCAGGTAGATGCAACCTGCCCAGAGCATCAGGGCAGGATTTAAAGTTTGGTTTTGTTTGCCCCGAAGTTAGATGATTCAGCAAAGGCCTTTGACACCATTGTTTTCTTTTCAAGGCCCAAGGACTCCTTCACACTTAACATAAAGTTGTTAAGTAACTAATGAGTACTCACTCAAAATGAAGTTTCTGACCATCATCAGCCTATGAGCTAATATCTTTATTACATAAAACTGCTTTCTACACAGACATTTATTTTGTACCAGAAATGCTTTTTGACATTAAGTAATACTATACTAGGAACTATTTGAGAGTTGTGATAACTATTTCATAAGCACCCATTTGTCAGTATGCCTTTACAATCAGGATATACACATTTTATTTTCAGCAGACCTGACTGGATTAATCTTATTTTATTGTTTGATTACTTTATCTGAAGAAAAATATGATGCCCCTTCTTTATCAAGCATTTTAGTTCAGTTCAGTAGCTCAGTCGTGTCTGACTTTTTGCAACCGCATGAACTGCAGCATGCCAGGTCCCTGTCCATCACCAACTCCCGGAGTCTACGCAAACCCATGATCATCAAGTTGGCAATGCCATCCAGCCATCTCATCCTCTGTCGTCCCCTTCTCCTCCTGCCCCCAATTCAATATCAAGCATTTAAGTATTCACAAATGGAATATCTTCTAAACACAGAATATCAATTATGCTATTTAAATAATGTTCTGAGATTGATAAAAAGCTCTCTTAGAGCAATAATAAAGTTAGTTCCCAAGTGATTTTTTTCTAAATGCATTAGAAACTGACAGCTACTTTGCCCCATTATAAATATATCATATTGTACCATTTTCTAAGACAGAAACAGGTCAAAATATATTATAAAACTAGAAAAACATTGCTTTTTAATAATATATTGATTCATGACTACTAAGGAATATTCAGAATACAGCATTTAAATAATTAAGTAGTTAAAATAGTTTTCCTTCTACATGACATGGAAAAAATCCAGGTGGCTTATGTATTCAAATTCTTCATATACATTAAAATAGCTAATTTGAAAAATAGGTTTTTGCATTTTAAATCAGGTTGTAACAGAAAATATTTTAATGTAGTACAACCACAAGCTTTTCCTGTATCTGTTTTTAGAACCTGAAAGTGAAATGTATAGATTTTTCACTATCTGTCCTTATGATTTGATTTTTCTCATCAGGAGGAGCTGAATGTGGTTGTTCTTTGGTGTATTTTATTTTCCTAAGAAGACATTTATGTTTTCCTATCTTAATTTTTGAAATTTTTCTTAACCAAGGTATATTAACATTTAAAAGCATCTGAAGGTTTTTCAGTTAGTTTCTCAATACTTTTGAACAAAAGAAAATTTCAAATTTAATCAAAATCCTAGGGAATAAATATCGAGAGAACTTTAACTTAAAATGTAAATTCTATACAACTTGGAGATTAAGAAGGCCATATTTGACAAGGGCATCACCCTGCCCTAAATGTAATGTTGGGCTGAATCCTAATTTATCTTTGAACCTCTGCCCACTATTCTTTGATACTAATAAATCCTTGAATTATAAAAATTTAAATAAAACCCAAAAACAATCAGTAAAGAGAAGCTGAGAATATCAAATTGATATTAGCCTTCATACTTCAAATTAAATAAAGTATTTAAATAATATGCTTCTTGGTTGTATGACCTTGGACAAATTCTTACCATCTTTGAATGCCAGGTGATCAGTAAAATGAATTGAGAGTTATAATATGCAGTAAATGAGTAGACATGTCAAACACTGTGTAGATCACCTGATACATGGTAAGCATTCAACAAATGAGGAAGAAATTAAATTAGTCCTTTATTGAGCCAATCAAAAACAAACTCTAATCTAGAATAATTGTAGCAATGTAAGATATTCTATATTTTTTAGAATTTTCTATTGCAACCTGGACATACAGGAGAAGCACTGAACTTAATATTCCTAAACATTATTGTCAAATTTTATTCAAATCATTTATTGAAAATGATTCCCATAAATGGGTAACTGAAGCTAAACATTTTCTCTTTAACAGAAAGTTATCCTATATAAACAGATACTAGTTCTCAAGAGTTCATCATTCCAATTCTTTTTTCTCAAAGTCACAGTCTAATTCAACTCCAGTGACTTTTAGATATAGCAGATGACATTAAATGGCAATATTTTGTCAACAACTTAGTTCACAACATTTTACATTAAAATTTAGAAATCAATCAGATACTTCATGGAACACATTATTAGAAATATTCAGCAACTTTTAAAAGCCACAATTCTGTAGTTACTCTGTATTTCCCTCTAGTTCAGACATCAAACAAAACATTTCAAAAGAATCCTGTCACTACCATGGATCAAACTCCACAAGGAAGTATTGTGTATGTCTTCTCCAGCCACTCATTTTTCTTGAATGATTAAAAGTTCATGTGAACGATATGCATGAGAAACAGCACACTCTAGATCTATGATGTGTTATCATAATGTAGGTAGGATAGACACATTTGCAGCAATATTTCATGCTAGGTGATAGATGTATGGTTTTAAGATGCCCATTTAAATTACAGGTCATCTATGATATGTCTATTTGTGCAAAGTAATACACTAACCATGAAAATCATCTAGTGCTTTAATGATCACATCAGGATCATTGATATGATTTCAGTTCAGTCGCTCAGTCATGTCTGATTCTTTGCGACCCCATGAACCTCAGCACACCAGGCCTCCCTGTCCATCATCAACTCCCAGAGACCACTTAAACCCATGTCCACTGAGTCAGTGATGTCATCCAACCATCTCATCCTCTGTCATCCCCTTCTTCTCCTAACCTCAATCTTTCCCAGCCTCAGGGTCTTTTCACATGAGTCAGCTCTTCCCATCAGGTGGCCAAAGTATTGGAGTTTCAGCTTCAATGTCAGTCTTTCCAATGAACACCCAGGACTGATCTCCTTTAGGATGGACTGGTTGGATCTCCTTGCAGTCCAAGGGACTCTCAAGAGTCTTATCCAACACCACAGTTCAAAAGCATCAATTCTTCAGCACTCAGCTTTCTTTATAGTCCAACTCTCACATCCATACATGACCACTGGAAAAACCATAGCCTCGACTAGATGCATCTTTGTTGGCAAAGTAATGTCTCTGGTTTTTAATATGCTGTCTAGGTTGATTATAACTTTCCTTCCAAGGAGTGTCTTTTAATTTCATGGCTGTAATCACCATCTGCAATGATTCTGGAACCCAGAAAAATAAAGTCACTCACTGTTTCCACTGTTTCCCCATCTATTTGCCATGAAGTGATGGGACTTACATGATTTACACATCCTTTATTTCTAAATTTGAGAATAAAGTTTTCACTTTCCAAATTAATTGGTTATCATTTTGGTTATAGCACTAAGTATATATTGTAAGTTTATGTGACTAAAATTTTTAATAGTCTTAAGAGAAAGCAAATGGATTTTAACTCAGAATCCTTGTCCTTTAGGTCAATGCTCTAAATTCTTACTGCTAATAAAAAACAAAAAAAATCTGGCAGTCAGATTTCATATTCTTATTCAGTAGATTTGGGACAAAGCCTGAGATTTTGTGTATCTAATAAGGCCACTAGGCCACAGACTAAACTTTGAGTTCAAAGTCTCTAGGTTACTAACACACTGACAAAGCAAAGTTTATAAATTAGAAAAAAATCTCTTCCATTAGGATGTAAATATTAATTTCTATGAGACAAGTAAAAGAAAAAGCTTGGTGACAGGAAAGAACATGGTATTCTAGAGTGGTTGAAAAACCTTTAGCCCTTTATCATCACTCTGTAGGACTTACTATAGATTATTTTCTCTCTGCTCACCTTCAGCCTACCTTAAATCCATTCTCCAAATTCTATGAAAAACAGCATCAGATTTCTAGAGAGGAAGAAAATATGTAAACTTAGATGGGAATAAAATTTACATATTTATTTAAATTAACCTCTATCATTCCCTTCAAGTACAAATGTAGAAAATGTAGATAACAAACTCATAATAGCAGTGCCTGCAATTTGATCTGTGTCTGTTTTTTGATCACTAAATTGTATCCAACTCTTCTGCAACTGACACCATGGACTGTGGCCCATCAGACTCCTCTGTTCCTGGGATTTCCCAGGCAAGAATACTGGAGTGGGTTGCCATTTTATCTTTTGGGGGATCTTCCTTACTTATGTATCAAACCTCCATCTCCTGCATTGGCAAGCAAGTTCTTTACCACTGATTCACCAGGGAAGCCCTTTGATCTGTACAGACATCCTATACATCAGCTGTCCCCAACCTTTTTGGCACCAGGGACTAGGTTCGTGGAAGACAATTTTCCACACACCAGAGGGTGGGGGGATGGATTGGGGACCTCTGACATACATAATATATATTATGAATTTATGACAGTTATAAATCTATGAGTGGCTAGATCTATTTATAAGTATATATTATATTATAAAAATTTAATATTCTAATTGTATTAGCATTTAATTTCTTTTATAAGCCTTTGTAATTTATTTTATTGGTTTTAAGGCAATTTTCTAATCAGAAAGAGATGCATAGACTTAGAAAATGAACTCATGGTTGCCGGGATAGTGGGGAGGGATAGTTAAGGACTTTGGGAAGATCATGTACACACTGCTATATTTAAAATGGATAACCAACAGAAACTTATTGTATAGCAAAAAAAAGGCATTTTTCTTAGAAGGGATTCCTAGGTATTATCAGACTGCCAAAGGGATTCATATCATAATCCTTTCAACAATCATGTGCCTACCCCCACTTTACCCTAACTTATTAGACTGTAATGCTTCCAGTAACAATCTGATGCTCCCTCATTCCTTCTCAAATTGCCTAGGTATACCCTCGATATTCTTTGAAGCCTCCACTGAATTGCATCACTGTATTTATCATACACATGTAGTATATTTCCTTGCATGTACCTCTAACACACTTCAAAAACACCAAAAGGGAAGGAAATATGACTGAGATATCCGTATCTGACACATAATAGTTACAGCTGACCCTTGAACAACATGGATTTGAACTCCGTGGCTTCACTTATACATTGACTTTTTTTTCAACAGTAAATACTGCAGTACTTCATGGTCTGTGGCTGAATACCTAGATGCAGAATCAAAGAACTAACTGTACATATAAAGGCCTGGCATTAAGATTTATGTCTGATACTCATCTGTATCACTAGGTACTTGTGGGTCCTTCTACACTTTTCTTAATTTTTCAGCATTACACTCCTTCCAGTTGTTCAAAATAATATAATAGTTTGTGGTTATATATGTCCAAACCTTTTTAAAAATAAGTGGGGAAACAGCATTGAAGAAATACTAAAATGTATTAAATGTGATATTCTATAGGACACTAAAGCTCTAAGACATGTGAGAATTAGTTCTGTGCTCAAATAGTTATGAGAAAAACATTGTATACTAGGTCTCTCTTAGTCCAGGGATCAGATTTTTTTTAACATAAAGGCCAGATAATAATAAACATTTTTAGCTTTGCAGGCCATATGGTCTCTATCACAGTTACTCTTGTCATTATAACACAAAAGCAGCCACAGACAGTACATAAATGGATAGGCATTTCTATGTTCCAATAAACCCTTATTTATAAACACAGAGCTGGCTGAATTTAGCCTATCCTGGTCACAGTTCTACATCCTCAGATGCAATTTACTAGAAGAGTAGAAAATTAAACAGGACAATTTTAAATAAAATTTAAACACAATGTTACCAAACATATTTGAACATAGATCAACTTCTATGCTCCAACTAGGAGCACATCAGTACACAGTATCTAAAGTATTTTATATACTCCTACATATGTAGTTTGTGTATGTGGTGGGGACAGAAGAATATATTGAGACTGAATAGAAATGGTCAATCACAAAGTTGAACTTTTCTTTGAAACTGTATTTAATTGAAAATCATTTATAGGAATATCAACTTTACTACTTGGACAAAGAATATTTAATTTAGTTCTTAAGTATTACAAAAACTAAATGCCTCTTTATGCATTTTTTAAATTTCCATATGCCTGTTCAGTTAAAAAATATAGGAACCAAAAAATATATAACAACCCCAGAATAGTTTTATATCTTAGCTATATCTGACACAAAAGCTATCTATCTCATTTATTTTATTAGCTCTAAGATTACCATCCAATTAAAAAAAAGTGATGTATAGGACAGATTAGCTGTATATGGATTTCAGCCCAGGCCTATATCGACAGATTTGCCTAAAACTCACTGATTTTTCCAGAATTAAACATTTGAATCCTATAAAATGATCCCCCTCCTCATTTCAGGGCTTATTTCACCAATATTCTGTCATTGAATCTTTCAATACTTTTTTTTCTCATAGGTCTTGGATAATTTCATTAGAATCAAGTGAACCACACTAGGTAAACCTTATTAAGAGAAATATTCATATTCTCCTTGTTCTCGGTGAAAGAAAAAAAAATAGACTATAAACTTTATACAGCATCATTTTTCTGCCTTAACTTTATATTTATTTATAAATGTTAAGTTTACTGCAAACTCTAGACACACACAGGGCTGCAGCTCACAGAAATGTGTTAAGAGTACCAAACATTTCTCCCTGAGAGGAAGCATCTATCTGGACGATGCCTGATAACTAAAGTATTTTATCCAGCTGCTACCCCATTTATACTAAAGCAACATCAAAACTCGAGTTCAAGGACTGGTATAATCCAAGTTCCCAAAAGTCTAAATCTAGGTTGAAATTAATCTCCAGGGTCAATATCCTCTTTCTATTTTCTATCCTTCTTGCTAGACTCTGTGTTCTTTTAAAATGCTTGCTTCTGAGAAAAAAGAAATGCTTGCTTCTTTCTCATCTGGATTTTTTGAGCATAAACTTCTCTCCCCATAAAGCGACATGGCTCTTATTTTATTTTTTACTGGCTGAACATACTGAGTTGTATTTGAGGTAGTGTACAATTATATCTTTTCAATGAGCTTTCAATCATATTCATATTCAGCATTTAATTCTGTTTAGAGATTTAATATATAAATAATAAAGTTTGAAAACCCTTAAAGAAAGTGAAGTCGCTCAGTCATATCTGACTCTTTGCGACCACATGGACTGTAGCCTATCAGGTTCCTCTGTTCATGGGATTTCCCAGGCAAGAATACTGGAGTGGCTTGCCATTTCCTTCTCCAGGACAATATGGCTCTCTAATAAACAACAAACAGAAAATTGTTTAAGGTGTATAAAATTAATCAACTAAGACTTTTTAGGGTCACAGAGTCAGGCACTGTTGAGCGACTAAGCACAGCAGCACACAGAACCCATTATATAATAAAATTGTTAACTTTAAGATGTAAAAAAAAAATGACAACTTTAATATATAATAAAGGATAAGCCTAATAAATGGGAGACAAAACAAAACAAAAAATGGTTAGTTGGACTTAGAGGGAGAAATAAGGAAGTAGGAAACAAGAGACTTAATGTTCATACAATGAATGTATCTCTATATATTACACACTTTTTCATTCATGCTGACTCAAAATAACATGGTGATGACAGATGAGTAATAAGTGGTACCTTACTTTGAGCAGACCTGCCACAAGAATCTGAGTATATGTAGTTTATTTGCAGTCCAGGCAATGTGAGCTGGGAAAAATACAAAAAAGGGAAGGAAGCATGTGATAATAAGCAAAATATCACAGCAGTTGAATGGATATTAATCCTGTGTGAAACCCTAAGAAAGGTGTAAGGTTTATACCTCCGAGTCTGTCTGCACTGGAATTTTTAGGAAATTCCTAAGAACCATTGGTTGAGGTTGCTCAGAGTATAAATTCCCTATCTATTTTGGCTTGCTACACACATGAACAGGATAAATTTTAGGGTCGCCAGGGGTAAAAATAAAATAATAGGCACAGATATTAAGAACCTGGCATAAGGGTACTGACTGACTCAGGAACCTGAAGAAAAGAGGAACTTCACAGATGAGGAAGACAGAGAGTTGTACCTTAAAGGATGAGTAGGTGGTTACTACAGAGAGAAGAGGAATAATCAATGTATTGAGAGAAAAGGAACAGAAAATTTATCTAAGGCAGGGGTTCCATATTTTCCTTAATATTTTGTCTTCCCACTTCTTGGACATTCTTACATTTGATAGTGATAATGGGTAATATGTCACTTGAGAACACAGTATTTGAGGCATATAGATTTCAAGGATTTTCTAGATTATTCATCTTTGTAGTGTAGAAAAGTAACTGTGGCCTATTATTTTAAAACCAGTCTCTATCATATTCAAGGATTGTAAGACAATATAGTAAAGATGACCATTTTCCCCAAGTTGATCAATAGATTCAGTCCATTTCCAGTCAAAATCCAGGAGGCATTTTTTTAATGGGCAAGCTCATTCTAAAGTGTATATAGGAAAGCAAAAGCAAAATTGAAGGAATTTTGAAAAAAGGATAAATCAGAATGTATACTATCTGGCTTTTAAGATTTATTATAAAGTGACTGTGATCAAGGCAATACAGCATTAGAAAAAAATAAAGATATAAGTCAATAGAAAAGAAAAACAAATCGAGACACAGATCCACACACATATAGTCAACTGATTTTCAAAACACATACCAGGTTAACTCAAGTTAACTGTACTGGAATAACTAGATATTCAAGGAGGGAAGAAAATAATTAATGTTGACTCTATCCTCAGACCAAAAGCATAACTTAATTCAAAAGAATCACGCACCATAGTTTTATTGAAACAAATAAAGAAAATGGCACAAATGTGTACAACTGTATGATCTAACACACAGTTGACAGATCTATGAAAACATCGCTTAGGGCAAGAAAAGCCATAAGTTACCAGTACAACAGATGTCCTAGTGGAATGTGGCATGTCAAATTCAACAACCATCCTCCCCTGAAATGGTAGCCAGGAGGCTTGCATTCAAAACTATGGTCACCTTGGAGTGACACCATTCTGGAGTGACCAGAATGGTTGACTGTTAGGCTCTAAGCTCTCATTTCCCCAAGGAAACAAAGTTAAAGGGTTTATACTATCAGATTGCACTTTCGTAAAGAAAATGTACTTTTGTAAAGAAGTAAAGTAATGCTTAAAATTCTCCAAGCCAGGCTTCAGCATTACATGAACCGTGAACTTCCAGATGTTCAAGTTGGTTTTAGAAAAGGCAGAGGAACCAGAGATCAAATTGCCAACATCCGCTGGATCATTGAAAAAGCAAGAGAGTTCCAGAAAAACATCTACTTCTGCTTTACTGACTATGCCAAAGCCTTTGATTGTGTGGATCACAATAAACTATGGAAAATTCTGAAAGAGATGGGAATACCAGACCACCTGACCTGCCTCTTGAGAAACCTGTATGCAGGTCAGGAAGCAACATTTAGAAGTGGACATGGAACAACAGACTGGTTCCAAATAGGAAATGGAGTATGTCAAGCCTGTATATTGTCAGCCTGCTTACTTAACTTATATGCAGAGTACATCATAAGAAACGCTGGGCTGGAGGAAGCACAAGCTGGAATCAAGATTGCAGGGAGAAACATCAATAACCTCAGATATGCAGATAACACCACCCTTATGGCAGAAAGTTAAGAGGAACTAACGAGCTTCTTGATGAAAGTAAAAGAGGAGAGTGAAAAAGCAGGCTTAAAGCTCAACATTCACAAAACGAAGATCATGGCATCCAGTCCCATCACTTCATGGCAAATAGATGGAGAAACAATGGCTGTCTTTATTTTTCTGGGCTCCAAAATCACTGCAGATGGTGATTGCAGACATGAAATTAAAACACACTTACTCCCTGGAAGGAAAGTTATAACCAACCTAGACAGCATATTAAAAAGCAGGACATTACTTTACCAACAAAGATCCGTCTAGTCAAGGCTATTAATTTTCCAGTGGTCATGTATGGATATGAGAGTTGGACTATAAACAAAGCTGAGCGCCGAAGAATTGATGCTTTTGAACTGTGGTGTTGGAGAACACTCTTGAGAGTCCCTTGGATTGCAAGGAGATCCAATTAGTCCATCCTCAAGGAGATCAGTCCTGGGTGTTCATTGGAAGGACTGACGTTGAAGCTGAAACTCCAATACTTTGGCCATCTGATGTGAAAAGCTGACTCATGGGAAAAGTCTCTGATGCTGGGAAAGATTGAGGGCAGGAAGAGAAGGGGATGACGTAAGATGAGATGGATGAATGGCATCACCGACTCAATGGACATGGGTTTGGGTGGACTCCGGGAGTTGGTGATGGACAGGGAGGCCTGGCATGCTGCAGTTCATGAGGTCGCAAAGAGTCGGACATGACTGAGCAACTGAACTGAACTGAAAGAAAATGATTACATGTACACATATTTACAGTGAAACACTGTTCAGTAATAAAAGTACTGAAGAAATAAAGAAATTGAAATTGTGATTACCATAGAGGAAAGGGGATTGGGGGAAGGGATAAATTAGGATGCTGGGATTAACATATATACAGTATCATATATAAAAAAGATAGATGGTAAAGAATCTGCCTGCAATGCAGAAGACCTCGGTTTGATCCCTGGGTTGGGAACATCCCCTGAAGAAGGGCATGGCAACCCACTCCAGTATTCTTCCATGGAAAATCCCATCAGCAGTGGAGCCTGGCAGCCTATAGTCCATGGGGTCACAAAGAGTCAGATGTTACTGAGTGACCAACATTTTCACTTCACACATGGGAAGAGAAACTAAAAAAAAAAAAATATTTGTGTGTGTGTTTGTGTGTATAGTTCATCTATGTTAGTACATATAGTTGCAGACCACTGACTTTCATTGTTGTATAGTAGTCCACTCTGTGGATATAGTACTATTTAAATATCTATGATATTACTAATAGATATTTCAACTGTTTCCAATGCTGGGTTATTATGCATAATGATATCCCCTTCAGTGAAGTTGCTCAGTTGTGTCAAATTCTTTGCAACTCAATGGACTGCAGCACGCCAGGCTGCTGTGTCCATCACAAACTCCCAGAGCTTGCTCAATCTCATGTCCAACGAGTCGGTGATGCCATCCAACCATCTCATCCTCTGTCATCTCCTTATCCTCCTGCCTTCAATCTTTCCCAGCATCAGGGTCTTTTCCAATGAGTCAGCTCTTTGCCATCAGGTGGCGAAAGCATTGGAGTTTCAGCATGAGTCCTTCCAGAGCATATTAAGGATTATGAAACAATATTTTAGCCTCCATAATAGGGGAAAAACTAACATGCTTTTGTCATTGCAAATTGTAGATAAATGGGACAAAATACCATAATAATTCTCAGAGGTGATTAAGTCACAGTGAGAAAACTTAAGGTGTCTTATTTATAGGCTATTTATTACATAACTGAATTTAAATATTCCCAACTTATCTTCAGCTTATACCTGCCTTTCATTAATTACCAGCCTCATTCTTACTTGATTGCTGTGTGTGTGAAAATGTGAATAACTTCCCTAGATACTTATTTTTGTCCCAAGTACCATATACTCATATGAAAATTAGGTACAAAAGATCAAAGAGTGAATATATTTCACAGAGAGTGTTAATTCAAATTCTTCCTGCTTCAAGACTCAGACGTGCACTGTACTTCTAGAACATATTTACCTAAGTGTTATAATAGTGATTTACCTACATATATGTATATGTACATACACACACACACACATAGTTTTTAGGTTAGGTAATTATTGTGTGGATTTTTTAGGCTTGGACATTTATTTCATAAAGCAGGCAATGAAAGGAAATTAAATAAAACAATGGTGTTTTACAAGCATTGGAGATGCTCTGCTATCTCATAGGCTACTGTGGGGATTAAGTTAAATGTGTCTGTCTCTTCAAGTAGAAAATTTCTTTACATTATCTTTCAATTTTTAGAACTCTTCTAAATTTTGACTTCAAGATTGTATCTTACAGGACAGGTTGTCAATGCAATCCTGTCAAATATATGTATAAAGGCAAATCTAATTTCCTTTCTCTGGATTGTTATGAAATTACCTCTCCAGAAGTGAGAAAGTACCAACTTCTTAGAAAACATTCTATTCAGTTAAATTAGCTTTTGAATCTTATTGCCTCCGCTTTAGGCTAAATCTGCTAAGTTAACATTGCTATGTCTATACAAACACTTCAGTGATGATGGGTTGGATAAGATATGTTGACTTTCAATTCCAAAGTTACTCAGCTTGGAATCCCTGATCTGTCTGGTATCCATGGATACTGTAGGCTGGCCACAGCATCTTCCATCATCTGAGTAAACTCACATGAATGGAGATAACTATATTAATTACCAATATAACACAGTTTTACCAAAGCTAACAAAGAGAAAAGTAATTATATGTATTTTAAAATTGAGCTGGCCATTCATGCAATGTTAGGAATCTTTAAAATATGGCATTTAGTAACTAAGTAACAAAACACTGCTTTTAGTGAATGTTTAGAAAATTGTTTTCAGTAGATCACAATAAATTTTGGAAAATTCTTAAAGAAATGAGAATATCAGGCCACCTTACTTGCCTCCTGAGAAATCTGTATGCAGGTCAAGGAGCAATAGTTAGAACTGGACATGGAAAACTGAATCAGTTCCAAATTGGGACAGAAGTACATTAAGGCTATATATTGTCACTTGTTTATTTAACTTATATGCAGAGTACATCATGTGAAAACCTGGGCTGGATGAAGCACAAGCTAGAATGAAGACTGCCAGGAGAAATATCAGTAACCTCAAATATGCAAATAATGCCACCCTTATGGCAGAAAGCAAAGAGTAGTAACTGAAGAGCCTCTTGATGAAGGTGAAAGAGAAGAATGAAAAAGCTGGCTTAAAACTCAGCATTCAAAAACAAAGATCATGGCATCTGGTCCCATCACTTCATGTTGAATAGATGAGGACACAACAGAAACCATGACAGACTATTTTCTTAGGTTCTAAAATCACTGCAAATGGTGACTGCAGCCATGAAATTAAAAGATGCTTGCTCCTTGGAAAAAAAGCTATGAACAACCTAGATAGCATATTAAAAAGCAGAGACATTACTTTGCTGATAAAGGTCCATCTAGTCAAAGCTATGTTTTTTCCAGTAACTGTGTATGGATGTGAGAGTTGGACTATAAAGAAAGCTGAGCATCGAAGAGTTGATGTTTTTGAGCTGTAGTGTTGAAGAAGACTCTTCTGAGTCCCTTGGACTGCAAGGAGATTAAACCAGTCACTCCTAAAGGAAATCAACCCTAAATATCCATTGAAAGGACTGATGCTGAAGCAGAAGCTCCAATATTTTGGCCACCTGATGCAAAGAACTGACTCATCTGAAAAGACCCTGTTGCTGGGAAAGATTGAAGGCAGAAGGAAAAGAGAATGACAGAGGATGAGATTGTTAGATGCCATCAGCGACCCAATGGACATGAGTTTGAGCAAGCTCCAGGAGTTGGTTAAGGACAGGGAAGTCTGTTGTGCTGTGGTCCATTGGGTCACAGAGTCAACCACAACTGAGCAACTGAACTACAACACAAGGAAGTAAAAATGATTGAGACTATATGGCTAGGACATGACCCCTCTAATAACTCAAAGGATAGATACATAAAATTTTTATCTTTTCAAATTGGAACAAGATCGAACTTTAATAATCACCTAACACTTCTATGCAAATAAAAATGTTTCTAACATAGAAGAAATGTCTTTTGTCCACATATGATACTTATGTATTCCCACTGTTTTAAAATTAATTTTTCTTGTTGTCATACGTAAGATAATCTTGGAATTCTTAACCTTTGCAATACTTATAAAGATAGAAATGGAAGCAATTCATTATCATTTCTTGAGCATTTGCTCAAAATATATTTTAAATACTTAAAGAAATGGCGTAAAGAACTTTCTGTCTTACAATAAACTGATTACTAATTGCTTTCCCCAATAATATGATTTCACACACTAACTCTGTTGATAAGTACATTACTGCTGAAAATTCTATGCTTCATTGAAAAATATGAGCTGCTAAATGATTTTATCTAAAATTATTCCAGCATACACTTAGGTTTTATTAATTACATCAGCTATTTGCCCAAACTAAAATGCTGTAGCCCCTGGAAAGTAGATAAAATAGCCTAACAAATGTAGCTACAGAGTTCATGGTTGTAGACAGCAAAAGGTATTCAGTGACAGAAACAGCACATTTCTTTGCAAATATTCTAGTTTTCATTTCATCCCCAGTTTTGTGTGAAACACATGTCATCATATCCTATTTTCACTTATATCTATAGGTTTGTCACTAATGATGAAAAATTGTGTGTAAAAACTCACATTATCATAAAATTAAAGCTTCTTGAGTTTTGTTAATTTTGCTCAATGATACAGTATTATTTCCAGCATGAATAGTGCCTGCTGTGCAGGGATCCAACAATGAAAGTTTCAAGGGCAATGTGATTACTTATTACTCTGCTAAATAACCCGAGAATAAGCCTTATTTCTTAAATTGTGTTGAGAGATGTTACTAGTTTTTTCTGTATGTTAGTTTTCTATTGCCCAATCAGTTTGAAAGAAGATGCAGGTAACTGTCTAACACTTGGACATTAACAGAACCTACTAAGTCTCTCAATAGTCTACAATACTATGTAATTTTACTTAACCTATAAATACTCTAACATCAGATCCCAAACATCTGATCTAATCAAATAGCTCTTATCCTCTTGGAAAACACTGGGAAATCCTAGTGTAGAAAAGTATGTTTTTACAAGCATCATATTCTTAAGATTATTAACTATTGCTTAAAAAATGGAAAAATAGAAGTGTCAACCAATATTTAGTGGCATAAAATAATCATCATATGTGGGTGAGGTGAATGGACTGATCTTGGCCAGATTAGAAAAGTCAGCTATGCTCCATGTGTCTCTAATCCTCCTTAGACTAAAAGGTTAACAGAGGCACATTCTTTTCATGTTGATGGAAGAGGCACGAAGGAACAAATAGGAATACCTAAGGTGTATTAAAGCCTAGATTTGGAACTGGCACACTTTCCAAATTGCTTCATTTTATTTCAAATGCAAGTCACATGGCCAAGTGCAAATACAAGGGGGCAAGGAAATATTATTTGCTTTAGGGATGAGCAATAAAGTCACATGAAAATGGTATGAAGTAAGAAGGGGTGAAACACTAGGACCAATAACAGAAGCTATCATAACTCTTCTCCCTCATTTGAGACTGTCAGCTGTCAATTTATACTGGCACCACTGTTATTGTTTCTGATGTACTTCTGATAAGATTTAGGCTGGGGAAATAAATCACAAATATATATGTAAAGTAAGAATAGACAGGTTCTCATTAGAGGCTGTCTGCTTGTTTTCTTATGAATAAGATCTATTATATGTAGGAAATAAGTTTGGTGCCATATATATTGGGCAATCCAAGATACCTATCTATCTATTTTCAGGTTCCTCACACCTGAAAAAGAGGTGACATGTGAGGTTTAGATCCATATAAGTGAAATGTTTTTAGTATCAAAGTTTGATTTTCTTATTGGCAATTTTTCTATGCTTAAGTTATTATTATGTATGTTACCATTCAAATGAGGAAATGTCAAAGAAGAAATCAATGCATCACAAACTCCAAGAACCATCTTAGTAAACAGGAACCAACCAACTCTGGAAATCACAAGATGATTATTTTTGTTAATTATTTACTTTCTTCTTCCATGTAGGTAGAGTTCAAATTGGCTTTTTTTTTTTTTAGCAAACAAGACTTATTTTGGCCAATGGATGGTAAGCAAACACAGTTTGAAACATGTAACACAGAAATGTTAGGAGCTGTGACAAACTTCCATGTGTCTTCCTCCTCTCAGTCCTCTATACAAAATGAGAAAATTCCAAACTGGAGCTTACCCTTCAGTCTAGAGCCTGGAAATAAGACAATCAAAAAGTGGGCCAAAGAACTAAACAGACATTTCTCCAAAGAAGACATAAAAATGTCTAACAAACACATGAAAAGATGCTCAACATCACTCATTATCAGAGAAATGTAAATCAAAACCACAATGAGGTATCACTTTACACCAGTCAGAATGGCTGCCATCCAAAAGTCTACAAGCAATAAATGCTGGAGAGGATGTGGAGAAAAGGGAACCCTCTTACACTGTTGGTGGGAATGCAAACTAGCACAGCCACTATGGAGAACAGTGTGGAGATTCCTTAAAAAACTGCAAATAGAACTGCCATATGACCGAGCAATCCCACTGCTGGGCATACACACCGAGGAAATCAGAATTGAAAGAGACACGTGTACACCAATGTTCATCGCCGCAGTGTTTACAATAGCCGGGACATGGAAGCAACCTAGATGCCCATCAACTGACGAATGGATAAGAAAGCTGTAGTACATATACACAATGGAATATTTCTCAGCCATTAAAAAGAATTCATTTGAATCAGTTCTACTCAGGTGGACGGAACTGGAGCCTATTATCCAGAGTGAAGTAAGCCAGAAGGAAAAACAAAAATATATATGCGTATACTAACACATATATATGGAATTTAGAAAGATGGTAACGAGAACCCTGCATGCGAGACAGTAAAAGAATCGCAGATGTATAGAACAGTCTCATGGACTCTGTGGAAGAGGGCAAGGGTGGGATGATATGGGAGAATGGCATTGAAACATGTTGATTATCATATGTGAAATCAATTGCCAGCCCAGGACTGATGCTCGGGGCTGGTGCACCGGGATGACCCAGGGAGAGGGAATCGGGAGGGAGAAGGGAGAGGGGTTCTGGAGGGGGAGCATATGTCTGCCCATGGCGGAATCATGTCAATGTATGGCAAAACCAACACAATAAAGTAAAAAAATTAAAAAAAAGCCAACTTGATTCCAGCCCATAGACTGAAATGAGTTGAGCAACAAGCATGTATCAAGAGAGGAATAAATATCTCTTGTTACAGGCTGAGATTTTGGGGTTGCTTATCACATATAATAACCCATAGAAAAGACTACTATATAAAATTAACACAGGAGTATGTAGGGATTCTTCATTAGACAGCAACTGAGTGCTAAAAGAATACAGAACAACAACACAACCAGAAACCTGAAGAGATGATTAACAGGAGCATATATAATCATCTTAATCAACTTCACTGTCAGTTTGGCTTCCCCCCTTAGGTCTTGCAGCTTTTGACATTTTGTTCTAAACTGAAATATGAGATAAATGGATTTGTGGGAAGTACCTTTTAAGAAATATTTTTGTCCCATGTAAAATTCCAGTCTTTTAGCTCTATGCTCCATGATTTAGGCTTCTTTATAACAAGTAGAAGCAGCACAAAATAATAGTCAGACTTGAATTTTGATATACTGCATATCATGTGAAATGGCAGGCAGGATGAAGCATAAGCTGGAATCAAGATTGTGGGAAGAAATACCAATAACCTCAGATATGCAGATGACACCACCCTTATGGCAGAAAGTGAAGAAGAACTAAAGAGCCTCTTGATGAAAGTGAAAAAGCAGAGTGAAAAAGTTGGCTTAAAACCCAACATTCAGAAAACTAAGATCATGGCATCCAGTTCCATCACTTCATGGCAAATAGATGGGGTAACAGTGGAAACAGTAGCACACTTTATTTGGGGGGGGCTCCAAAATCACTGCAAATGGTGATCGCAGCCATGAAATTAAAAGATGCTTGTTCCTTGGAAGAAAAGCTATGACCAACCTAGACAGCAAATTCAAAAGCAGAGACATTACTTTGCCAACAAAGGTCCATCTAGTCAAAGCTACAGTTTTTCCAGTAGTCATGTATGAATGGGAGACTTGGACTATAAAGAAGGCTGAGCACCAAAGAATTGATGCTTTTGAACTGTGGTGTTGGAGAAGACTCTTGAGAGTCTTGAGAGTCTCTTGGACTGCAAGATCAAACCAGTCCATCCTAAAGGAAATCAGTCCTGAATATTCACTGGAAGGACTGATGCTGAAGCTGAAACTCTGATACTTTGGCCACCTGATGTGAAGAACTGACTCACTGGAAATGACCCTGATCATGGCTGGGAAAGATTGAAGGCAGGAGAAGGGGATGACAGAGGATTAGATGGTTGAATAGCATCACCAACTCGATGGACATGAGTTTGAGTAAGCTCCAGGAGTTGGTGATGGACAGTGAAGCCTGGCGTGCTGCAGTCCATGGGGTCACAAAGAGTCAGACACAACTGAGTGACTGAACTGAACTGATGAGCTGTATACTAATTACAAACGAACCCATTCTACATTTGAAATATTTTCCATCTGAATTAACTTAGCTCTCTGGCCCCAGTATTCCCTCAGCTGTGTCTGACTCTTTGCGACCTCAAAGACTATCTGTCCATCAGATTTCCCAGGCAAGAATAGTGGAGTAGGTATTCTTCCCTTCTCCAAGGGATCTTCCCACCCAGAGATTGAACCTGGGTCTCCTGTATCACAAACAGATTCTTTCCTGCTGCACCACCTTAGTTTTCAATTTTGGGCTCATTGTGGCCACATATACTTTTCTAACAACATGAATTTTTATGAGTATTACTAAGAGGAAGTTAAAGTATATAATTTGTTAATTTAAGCATTTTAAGAACTAAAGTGCTACATACATAGCTTAATATACTTTGCATTGTGCATCTGCATTATTGGTAAGCAGATACAAAAGCCGTTACTTAATAAATGCAGGTCTCCACCACAAATATGTGGGGCCCAGGGAGAAAGGGTCCTGTAGGTCAGTAGTTTGTTTAATCACTTTTTATTGGACTACAGTTGATTTACAATATTGTGTTACTTCCTGCTGTATAGTGAAGTGAATCAGTTATACATATACATATATCCATTCTTCATTAGGTTTTATTCCCATATAGGTCATTACAGGATTTGACTAGAGTTTCCTGTGCTATACAGTAAGTCCTTATCAGGTATCTATTTTATATATAGTATTGTATATATGTCAATTCAAATCTTCCAAGTTATCCACTGCTCCTTATCCCCCCCTTGGTAAACATAAGTTTGTCTTCTACATATGACTATTACTATTTTGTAAGTAAGTTCATTTGTACCATTTTTTAATATTCTATATGTAAGTGATATCGTATTTATCTTTCTCTAACTTACTTCACAATAGTTTTTAAACTCTGGGGACTAGCCATGCTTTTAAAAAATACAACAATACATCCTCTACACTTCCTAGTCATGGGCTAGGAGCAAGGCAGAAATGATGAAGTAAAGAGAGTATAGGAAACTCTACACTGTCTTCTTACATTTCTCAATAGAAACTTTGCTGGCTACTTCCTGGATAAGATAAATATTGCCTACCCCTTATTATAAAAACCCAGCTGTTTAAATTACTGTATGCCCTTATGAAAACATATACCATTTTACCTTACAAAATTGTGGAAGAGAACACTTTAATTGAAAACCACACATATTCATCACCTGTTTAGCTCAAATCCACCCTTACAGTACACAGAAAATTACTAGGTTACCCACCATTGCAGCTTTTGATGTTGTGTACGAAATCCCACACCCCAATTCCCTGTAACCTTACAAGAATATATGTCATTAGCTGCATACTTTATTTTGAGCTTAACTTTAAGATTATATTATATTGCTGCTTACACAGCTTGCAAAGTATTGTCTGAATCACTATTATAATTAATTATATATAGTGATAACTTTAGATATATTTCTTGATTTAAAATAAGGTATTGAAAAAAATTTCAACTATAATAAGGCAAGGTGTGCTCAGTTGTGTCTGACTCTTTATAACCACACAGACGATAGCCCACCAGGCTCCTCTGTCCCTGGTATTTTCCAGGCAAGAATACTAGAGTGGGTTTCCATGTCCTCCCCCAGAGGATCTTCCTGACCCAGAGATCAAACCCACATCTCCTGCATTGACAAGCGGATTCTTTACATCTGAGCCACCAGGGAAGCCCCTCTAAGAAGGCAATGGTTTCTTAATAGTCTCTAAGCATAGGCCCTAAAAATATAGTAACATATTCTTCAGAAACTAAAGTGCTAGCATCAGAATCAAAAAGAGTATGTTACCTGCAGTCTGAAAGAATACATCTTTAAGCATCACTTTCCACATAAATAGCAGTGCATTTTAATTTTATAAGGTCAAACTATTTTACGTTAATAAGTAAATCATCTGTGTCCATTGTTATGGTGTACAATCCTGAATAAAAAACTTGCAATAAAGCGCATATTACTCATAATGTTCACCTCCATGTCACTGAAAGACTTTAAGAGAATAGCATGCATGCCAATTTTAATTTCACTCATTAAGAAACATGTGATCTCATATAAGGTACTTCACCAGAATATGAGGATAAAGCCATAAAACATCCCTTGAAACTAAGGGAAGGTTTCTCAACATAAAACTCATGCAAGATACAGAATCATCTACATGTAATGTAGATTTTTTTTATAAATGACATGTGCCAAGACACTTCACATTAAATAACATGTCTTATTCTCCATTCTGGAAATGGTTCTACTGTCCATCTAGACACCTAGAAATGATTTATTGCAGAATGTACCTTAGCATCTTTACTTCAAAAACCAGTTGGGGTTGCTAATCTCAGAGCCACACCTGGGTGTAATTACACTCAAAAGTATTATGATTCATGCTTGTTTGTCTATTTGGCCATGACTATGAAAAATGTTTCTTTCTCACTACTATGTGTTGGTTGAACACCTCAAGCTTGTTTGTGCTGTGCTGTGCTTAGTCTCTCAGTCATGTCTGACTCTTTGTGACCCCATGGACTGCAGCCCACAAGGCTCCTCCATTCTTGGGGATTCTCCAGGCAAGAGTACTGGAGTGGGTTGCTATACCCACCTCCACGGGATCTTCTCAACCCAGGGATTGAAACTAGATCTCCCACATTGCAGGCAGATTCTTTATTAACTAAGGTACCAGGGAAGCCCAAGAACACTGGAGCACATAGACTATCCCTTCTCCAGGGGATCTTCCCAAGCCGGGAATCAAACTGGGGTCTCTTGCATTGTAGGCAGATTCTTTATTAGCTGAACTACCATGGAAGCCTCAAATTTGTTTACCCATGTCATTATTTAAGGATGCTAAGCTATAAGTATGATGGATGATGGGATTACACTAATTTTATTTACAAAACTCGACTATAATATGTTAACCTACTCCGGCAAGCCTCAGTGCCTTGGAAAGTTGGTGAAAGTAGGTAGAACAATTCACCATCACTGGGTCTATAGAGGTACGAGTCAAAAGCAAACAAATCTTAATTTTAATACTATCTCTGCTATTAACCCAGTTTCTTCATCTGTACAAACTGATGGTGAAAACTAAATGATATCACTCAAGTAAAAATGGGTAGCACAGAGTTTAGTTAGTATAGTTAGGACATTTAAGAAGAGAGACAGGATCTGGCCCATATCTCTAAGTACCTAAAATATTCCTGTGATAAGATACTGGAGAACATGAATCAACTACAAAATAATGTTATTAGTTAATAATTAAGGGCTAGATGATGAGCTATGGAATTCATCATGTATTAGACACTCAGGCAATTTCTCTTTTGAGATAAGTGTGCATAAGGATTTAAAATAGAGGATTAAATTAAGGATTTATTTTATATTTTAAAGGATTTTAAAATAAAAATCCTTGAGATTTTAAAATAAACATCCTTAAATTCAAAGGATTGAAAGAGACACATGTACCTCAATGTTCATCACCACACTGTTTACAATAGCCAGGACATGGAAGAAACCTAGATGTCCATCAGCAGACAATTGGATTAGGAAGCTGTGGTACATATACATAATGGAATATTACTCAGCCATTAAAAAGAATACATTTGAATCAGTTCTAATGAAGTGGATGAAACTGGAGCCTATTAAACAGAGTGAAGTAAGCCAGAAGGAAAAACAACAATACAGTATACTAATGCATATATATGGAATTTGAAAGATGGTAATGATAACCCTGTATGAGAGACAGCAAAAGAGATGCAGCTGTATAGAACAGTCTTTTGGACTCTATGGGAGAGGATGAGGGTGGGATGATATGGGAGAATGGCATTGAAACATGGAAATTATCATATGTGAAATAAATCACCAACCCAGGTTTGATGCATGATACAGGGTGCTCAGGGCTGGTGAACCAAGATGACATAGGCATGGAATGGGAGGAAGGTCGGAGGGGGATTATGGAAGGGGAACACATATATACTCATGGAGGATTCATGTCAATGTATGGCAAAACCAACACAATAATGTAAAGAAAAAAGTCTTTCCTGAATTTGTTACAACAAAAAAAAGAGAGAGAAAAAAATAAAATAAAATAAAAGATTTTAAAATTTATTTTGAAAATCCTTTAAGGATTAAATTATCTTTAAGGATTTAAAAATAGAGGATGAAAATGCAGATGATAAACATGACCTTACCAAGAGTAAGTTGTGGCAGTCAACACTAAATCCTTCAAGGCATCATTTCTTCTATTGATTATAAATTCATTCTATAAAACTCAATTTATAATGAAGAAACTAAATTTTCTTCATTCACATCTATAGGCTTCTTTTCAAGAGGAGAACATATTAAATATTCTGTCATACATTCTTTCTAAATATATCTTTGCTCCAGGATGACTGTTATGAACATTCACTGGAAACACTTTACAAAAAACATTTGATTAAAAATAAATTTAAATGTACACAATCTATACTCATGTATAATACTTATGCCTTCTTACATATACACATATCTAAATATACCATACACACTTCCAGTATGTCCTATTTTCCTCTAATAATCAAATTCACACAAAAGTATTCCAATCTTTATCATAACTTCTAAAGGCAGGGAAAATATTTCTGACTTCAATGAAACAGGTCTGGGATTCTCTGTGGTAATTCAGTGACTCAGAACTGTACATATTGATAGAGGAATAACAAATTCAAGACTCTCAAAGTCATGTGGAAATGTACAGCTGAATATTATAAAATTGGCAGTATTTAATAACTGTTTTGACTATATGATATTTTATATGGTTCAGCCATATAAAATATTTTAACATGGTTATAACTTCTGATAAGGGGTTAATACTCAAAATAAAGAACTCATACAGCTCTACAGTGAGAAAACAATTTGAATGAAAATGTGTAGAGTATTGGAAGTAATTTTTCCAAAGAAGACATACAGATGCTGAATAGGTACATGAAAAGGTGCTCAAAATCATAATCAAGGAATTGAAAATCAAAACTACAATGAGGTATAACCTCATATCTATTAGAAAGGCTATTATCAAAACTACAAAAAATAACAAGTGTTGGTGAGTAAAGGCTTCTCACCAAGTAAACGGAACCCTTGTGCACTGTAAATATTTAGATCGGACAGTATGGAGGTTCCTCAAAATTTTTTTTAAATATATACAACTACTATATGATCTAGCAATCTCACTTCTAGGCATTTACCCCCTCAAAATTAAAACACTAACCTGAAAACATATCTTCACCCCCATGTTTATAGCAGCATTATTTATAATAGCTAAGATATGGAAACAACTTAAGTGTCCACTGGTGGATGGATAAAGAAAATATGGTATATACATAAAATGGAGTATTATTTAGCCATGAAAAGGAGGATGTCTTGTCATGTGCAACAACATGGATGGAACTTGAGGATTTATCATAAGTGAAGTAAGTCACATAAAGGAAAATCCTACATGATCTCCCTAATACGTGAATCCACAAACAAACACATCCTGGTAAGCTCATATAGAGTATAGATTGGTGGTTACCAGAGATAGGGGGTGGTAGATGGGCATAGGTAAAATGGATAGGGTGGTCAAAAAGTACAAACTTCTAGTTAAAAAGTAAGTAACCCATGGGATGTAATGTACAGCACGGTGACCATAGTTAATAATATATTGTATACTTGAAAGTTGCCAAGAAAATAGTATTCAGTCATGTATCACTCTTTGAGGTCCCATGGACAGCAGCCTGCTAGGCTCTTCTGTTCATGTAATTTCCAAGCAAGAATACTGGAATGGATTGCCACTTCCCACTCCAGGGGATCTTCCCAACACAGGGATTGAACCTGCATCATGTGCATCTCCTGCATTGGCAGGCATATTCTTTACCACAGCACCAACTGGGAAGCTGTTTTTATCACACACACACACACACACACACACACACACACAAAATGTAAGCAAGGTGATGGATATTACCAAGACTTACTGTAATGATTACTTCATAATGTATACAAATGTCAAATCATTATGTTGTATATCTGAAAATACGATATATGTCAGTTCAGTTCAGTCACTCAGTTGTGTCCAACTCTTTGCAACCCCATGAATCTCAGCACGCCAGGCCTCCCTGTCCATCACCAACTCCCAGAGCTTGCTCAAACTCATGTCCATCCAGTCAGTGATGCCATCCAGCCATCTCATCCTCTGTCGTCCCCTTCTCCTCTCGCCTTCAAACTTTCTCAGCATCAGGGTCTTTTCCAGTGAGTCAGTTCTTCTCATCAGGTAGCCAAAGTATTAGAGTTTCAGCTTCAGCATTCAGTCCTTTCAATAAATATTCAAGATTGATTTCCTTTAGGATGGACTCGTTGGATCTCCTTGCCGTCCAAGGGACTCTCAAGAGTCTTCTCCAACACCACAGTTCAAAAGCATCAATTCTTCAGCTCTCAGCTTTCTTTATAGTCCAACTCTCACATTCATACATGACCACTGGAAAAACAATAGCCTTGACAAGATGGACTTTGTTGGCGAAGTAATGTCTCTGCTTTTCAATATGCTGTCTAGGTTGGTCATAACTTTCCTTCCAAGGTGTAAGGGTCTTTTAAATTTCATGGCTGCAATCACCATCTGCAGTGATTTTGGAGCCCCCCAAAATAAAGTCAGCCACTGTTTCCCCATCTACTTGCCATGAAATGATGGGACCAGATGACATGATCTTCGTTTTGTGAATGTTGAGCTTTAAGCCAACTTTTTCACTCTCCTCTTTCACTTTCATCAAGAGGCTCTTTAGTTCTTCTTCACTTTCTGCCATAAGGGTGGTGTTATCTGCATATATGAGGTTATTGATATTTCTCCCGGCAATCTTGATTCCAGCTTGTGCTTCCTCCATCCCAGTGTTTCTCATGATGTACTCTGCATATAAGTTAAATAATCAGGATGACAATATACAGCCTTGACGTACTCCTTTTCCTATTTGGAACCAGTCTGTTGCTCCATGTCCAGTTCTAACTGTTGCTTCCTGACCTGCATACAGGTTTCTCAAGAGGCAGGTCAAGTTGTCTGGTAGGCTCATCTCTTTCAACATTTTCCACAATTTATTGTGATCCACACAGTTAAAGGCTTTGGCATAGTCAATAAAGCAGAAGTAGATGTTTTTCTGGAACTCTCTTGCTTTTTTTTATAATCCAGCAGATGTTGGCAATTTGATCTCTGATTCCTCTGCCTTTTCTAAAACCAACTTGAACATCTGGAAGTTCATGGTTAATGTATTGCTGAAGCTTGGCTTGGAGAATTTTAAGCATTACTTCACTAGTGTGTGAGATGAGTGTGATTGTGCGGTAGTTTGAGCATTCTTTGGCATTGCCTTTCTTTGGGATTGGAGTGACAACTAACCTTTTCCAGTCCTGTGGCCACTGCTGAGTTTTCCAAATTTGCTGATATATTGAGTGAAGCTCTTTCACAACATCATCTTGTAGACCTTTGCTTTAGAGCATGCTTTAGAGAAACATACTGACATATATTATACTGCCTTGAGAACTCCATGAAAAGTATGAGCAGTATAATATACGTCAATATGTTTCTCTAAAGCAAAGGTCTACAAACTATAGCTGCTGGACAATCTCACTTGATATCTGTTCTTATAAATGAATTTTTATTGGAACACAGAAAAAAATAATAACATTGGCATAGAGGGCCAATTACTTAAGTCCTAGTCAATTACTTACCCAAATTTTCTAATAGTGCATGGTCTTGGGTAAAGCTTCCTATTTTCAGAAGTGCAATAAGCAGTCAGAGTAGGTCTTTGAAGAGCAACAGAGACAGGAGGGAGTGGGGTATGGTTTAGTGATAGAGGACATAGACAAGGAGATCATAACTTGGCTTGAAGTTCTGTTTCAGAGTTGTCTATGTAAATACTGTTAAAAAAATTAAACAAACCCTACCCAGAACAACGTCTGTCTCTGGTACGTCATTCCCAGTGCTCTAAACACCAAGATTTTTGCTGAAAATGATTTTTATGGTACCCTCTCTACTTCATACTCTTAAGCAAGCCCTCTGGTGTTCTTGCTTCAACTAGAACACACTTATGCTTTTTTTTTGCACCTCTTCAAATTTTATAGAAGCACATATAACTCTCTGGAAGAAAAATAAGCATACACCCTGTATCCTACTTCCTGTTTTGACACTGCCAAATCTGGGAAACTATAATCTCATCACTACTGTGGCAGGCACAAGAAACAAGATGACCCCCAATGAGGAGTCACACCATTTGCTTCAGACGAGCACTGCCCAAATATCTCCTGTTTTCAGAAAGAAGTGTCCTAGGGAACAGAGATGAGCATGCTCTCAGTCTGGCATCAAGTCCAACCAAGTTCAGCTTAGATGTAGTCTACACTACACACAAACCAATGAATGAGATAACAGTGTTTGGAACTCTCAACCACTGAGATGATTGGTTATGATTCAATAGCAGTATTGCTGTAATAGCTGATAAATACATGAAGAAAACTAAAGATTGCAGAAGACTGTTTAAGTGTGCATGCATGGTAAGTCACTTCAGTCATGTCCGACTCTCTGCGATCCTATGGACTGTAGCCTGCAAGGCTCCTCTGTCTATGGTATTCTCCAGGCAAGAACACTGGAGTGGGTTGCCATTTCCTTCAGGGGATCTTTCTGACCCAGGGATTGAACCCATGTCTTTTACATCTGCTGCATTGGCAGGCAGGTTCTTCACTGCTGAGCCACTTGTTTAAGATCACGTAGCAGAAAAAAATGACCAAGTTGGGATATAAAGCTGGGCTATCTTACCTTTACAGCTCTGATGTTAACCTCTAACCTGTATAATCCTTGGAAATCATTAGTACAGAATAGATTGAGTAACCAATATAAATTTTTAAAAGCATGAATGAGTAAAGCTACCATCTGCAAATAAAGTAACATTTAATTTACAATTAACACCAGTGACTCTGAATATTCTAAGACAAAGCATACCAAAAACAGAGTAACAGCAATTTAACAACACTTGTACATATTTTATATGTACACAAGGCACTTTCTCTAATATTTGTCTCACTATGCTTCATGTTAAATAGAGCTTGCATTCTGGAAGCACAGACAGACAAGAATTAGGTAGACAATGGGAGTGCTCTGATCAGAGTGATGCAAGTCATTTAGGGATCTACCAATTCCTGTAATTCACACAATGATGAAGTGTTGATAACATCACTTGGATTTCTTGAATTCTTCACACATCACTTCAATCACTAACCTGCAGATCATGCCACATTTGTTTCTTTTTTCTTATCAAATACTTTATAAAAGGAAAAAAATGTTTCAGTTATATCGTTTCCTTCCAATAACTATCTTTCGCCCTGAATCTAAAGGGTAGAATAGGTATACGTTTTTCAAGATATAGGGTAATTAAAGATTAACAACATTTATAGCTCAGTGTATTCATTTAAGGTACTGTTTTTTTTTCTTTGAGATTTTAAGAAGCCTCAGCTATAACAGACAAAAAATACAGTGGATTATTCATCATTTTACCTATCAACAAACACAGTAGGTAATATAAGACAATAGATAATGTAACAATCAAAAGATAGAGGAAAACATAGGAAAATAGAGAATTATTTTTTCAGTATAGTGAGAACCTCCTAAAGTTTGCTGGAATACAATGTTTGAAGGAACCCAAAATACAAAGGGAGATTATACACTTGATGAGTAAACGTAATATTTTTATGAGTTGTTACACAAGTAACTGCCAGAGTGAGGATGATTCTGTTCTTTGGATCAGGGTATGAGCCTTAAGAAAGTCAAGAAAGTTATTTCACTCAGTGTTGGAGAAAAACTGATGTTCGTTGACTAAATTAAACTGGCCTAAAGTTAAAGTGTTAGTTGCTCAGTAGTGTCTGACTCTGTGGCCCCATGGACTGTAGCCCGCCAGGCTCCTCTGTCCATGGAATTTTCGAGGCAAGAATCCTGGAGTGGATTCTACAGGGGATCCCTGAGCCAGGAATCAAATCCAGGGTCTCCCACACTGCAGGCAGATTCTTTACCATCTGACCCACCAAAACTTGCCTAATCCAGTGGCAAATGTACATACAGGGCCACAACTACATTTATCACCTCTGACATAGGATATTTTTACTTGTTTCCTCTCTTTGAATGTAAACTGTATGAGAGTGGGAGCTATTACTTTGGCTCAATGTTATATATACTGTGCCTAGAAATATGAATATATATCATAACTGTACAGAATAATCATCAAAATAGCACTGGAGAGAAGAAAATTGAGGTACAAAGATAAGATATTAGCCCCCAAAGAGAATTAGGATTATATTCAGGACATATATTTAGGTGTCTTAATTCTCTATAAACTGTAATCTTCCTTATAACAAAATGATATGAAATAGGACAACTAGTATAGACAAAATGATTTTTAAAATGAATAAAGGGCTTTATTGCACCACGTAGAGAACAAAATGAATACAATGTTCAAGATACTGACTGTAAGGCAAAAGATTGTTTTTGAAAGGGTAAGGAAAAGGTGAATACCTAAGATACATATAATGTCAGAAATCATTTAACTTAAAATGTAATTTTCAGTGTAAATATATAAAATGAAAAATTGTTTCACTGTGATGTCAATACAGGGAATACTATACAAATGGGAATGGTAATATAAGCTTCAGAAATACCAACTATTCTCTATCAACACATGATAACTGCAACAGCAACAGTATGAATAGATATTAATACAAAATTTTAAGGCACAGAACTATAAAAATCCACCACAAAGGAAATTCTTTAAATATTTTTCTATGTTGTGAGAGCTTGTGAAAAAAACTCACTGAATGACTTTGTTCATTAATATTTACGAAATGTGCTAGGTGTTAGCCTTCCTTATTTCAAAGAAGTAACATCTGTTACAGGAGGATGAATGAATAAAGGGATGATAAGTGGCAAGAGTGATGAGCTCAGAGCTATATTTCTATGGTAGTATGAGAACTGTGCAATAGGTATCTAACCCAGACATGGAGGTAATGGGGGGTTGGCAAGGCTTTTGGGAAGATATGAAAGTTGAAATGAGCCTTAAAGGATAAGTTAACATTATCTGGGGTTTCCTAGGTGGCTCAGTGGTAAAGAATCTGCCAGCCAACGCAGGAGATCCCTGGGTTGGGAAGATTCCCCTAGAGGAGGATATGGCAACCCACTCCAATATCTTTGCCTTGAGAATCCCATGAGCAGAGGAGCCTGGCAGGCTACAGTCCATGGGATTACAAAGAGTCAGACACGACTGAGTGACTAAATAATTGCAAGCATTATCTTAGGGAGAAAGAAAGGAACAGGTGAAGAGCAACCTAGAGAGTTAAAGAGAGCACGTTGTCATGGATACTCAGGGGAACATGAAATAAGGTAGGCAAATTCAAGGGACTTCAAGCAGCATGGTGTAAAAAACATTATCTGAAGTGGATAATGCTGACATATGAGACTGAGTCAGTCATATGTAGATCATAAACAATGCTAAGCAGTTTGAACATTATCCACATGTCAATGGGGAGCTAAAAACTACCATTGGCAGCAAGGTGATGAAACTAAGCAAAACCATGTCCCCCATTTCTTGTTTGGAGGAAAAAGGCTTCAGCCTCCCAGACATACTCTCAGTTCCCAAGGGTAGATTCAGTTACTATTAATAATTAGGGAAGTGAGGGAGTGCAGAACAAAGGAAAAGTAGTCAAGAAAACACAGTGCAGTGATGAAACAGACTTCAAGCTCCTTTTTAGGGGATATACATAACAATCTGATGCATCTCTCTGAGTTCTTCCATAGGAACGAGGCTCCTACTCAGATAAAGGGCAGTAACCTTAGGCTGAGAACAAGCACAGACTCCAGACTGGTTGGAATCAGAAGGCTGATGACTGAGATTCCTGTAACACCACCCTCTTATCTTACCACCAGCCAATCAGAAGCAAGCTACATACCCTGAAGCCCTCACCCCAAGTTTGCCTTTAATAATTTTTCCCTTAAAACCTGCTGGGGAGTTAGGAGTCTTTGAGCATATGCTGTCTGTTTCCCCATGCTTGGCCCTTGCAATAAACTTTTCTCTGCTCCAAACTCCATTTCAGTTTGTATGGCCTAACTGTGTGGTGGCCAAATGAACTTGAGATCAACAATAGTGACAGGACCATAGATGTGTATTAGAAATGAAAACTATAGGAATATAATCTAACCAGAGCAAGAATGGGAAAAGAGTGCTCAATGAAGAGCACTACAATATGATTAAAAATAATTGAAAATTAAAAATAGAGCTGAAATAGAGTAGGAAATAGAGGTAACTCCTTGTTGTCTTGAATGGTCATCTAGGTAAGTAATGCTGCTGTTTGATGAACTATACAAATTATGAGAAGACAGGCTTGCAAAATGAGAAGAAGGGGTTGAGTTGATGAGTACTGTTTATAAACTATAGGGTTTCTGAGGTCTGATATCATTAACTTAGAAATAATCAGTGGGACATTCCGGTTCTAGAGCTTATGAGGCAAAAGGTAAAGCCGAATGGATATATAGAACTCAAGATCAATATAAAGTTGGTAACTGAAACTCAAGTGAAATATGAAGCCTATGAGGTGTGACAAGGGTGATTAGAATAGAGCCTTGAGAATTACCAATATTTAAAGGAGAGACAGAGGAACCATAGTTAAGACACAAGGCAAGATTAAAACTGATAAGAAGATGGAAAAAAAGAAGAGTGATTTTTCACAGGAGTCAAAAGATGAAATATTTTCAAAGACAGTAGTATAGGAAACATATGGTGATTTTGCCACCCAGCATGCATTCAGCTCATGTCTGTTGGATACAAGCACACAATTTCCTTTGGGAAACTATTGCCTTTTACTCTCAGGACAAATTTTTGGAAGATCTTTCCAACTAGCAACATACATCTAGTTTGGGGTCTGTGCCTGATATGCTTATGTCTATTTTATATGCCTAATCCTGCTTTCAGATATTGATTCATGAATGATCATGTGACAAAGTTGAATCCAATGACAATAAGAGTCTTTATCTGAGAATTCTCCAACATAGGGTACAGCTGTGACTCTGTAACCAGAAGTACAGACCATACTGTTTCTGAAAAACCACCAAAGAGAGACAAAAAGGGAAACAGAGCAAAGATTCACTATAACCTGCCCTGACAGTGCTGCTTTTATTACAGGGATCAATGAATTACATTTCTCTGTAAGTAGGTTTGAGTCATTCTTTGTTTTGTTTTCTGTCTTCTCACTTTAAAAAGAAGTGTTCTATAATATATAAGGGGGTATTCAAGAGTGTCAAATGCTAACCAAAATAAGAAAATATGAAGACAGACATATTTAGCAACAAATAAAGTTTTAAACTGGGACAGATATTTTTCACTGATGATTGTGAATAAAAGCAAAAACCAACATATACAGTTCTAGTAAGAAAGTTAAGAAATGGGATAATAAGAGAAGCAAGTTTCATGAGGAAGTGGGAAGTAACAGCATTCAAAGTTTATGTCCAGAAATATAGAATATCAATCTCCGAACTACAGCCTCACAGTAAGAAAGGTTTCATTGGGCATTAAGTTTACTTATAGTACTCATCTATAATAAATGCAAGAAATATTAGTGTAAGTGCAATCATTCCTACCTTATATTCACAAAATTATATTTTCTACCACCAAAATTACTCATTTTTAGCACTCTTAATAACCTAATAATTTTCCTATTATTTTCAATTATTTACATAGCTCATTTTTACTTTTTATTTCAAACAGTGAAATTTAAACAAAACAGGATAAAGAATGAAATGTGTATACTAAAAAATACATTGTAATATAAATCATAGATCTTTTCTTGACACTGTCAACAATGATTAATAGTGTTATATTCTATCAGATGTTCTCAATAATTAAGAGGCTATGATAAGATAAACAAAAAAGAGAAATTTAAGCATAAAATCAAATGGTAGTGCCTATTTTAAATAATGTCTACAAAACGTGCTTATTTTTTCTATTGCAAAAAAAGTTCATTAATTCAATTAACAATACTGTAGTACTTTAAAGGGTGAAGATTTTAACAATCTTGTTTCTGATTACCCTAAATAAGTCCTAACTTTAATAGTTTAAGTACTCACGTGTCCTTCTACTTATTTTGGATAATTAGAATCTAGTATCCAGACTGAAAGTCTTTGAAAGAAGGAACACATGAGTAAGACACATGTCCTATCAAATTAATGTATTTTGTAAACATTATATAATGAACCTCATATAAGTGTTGCCTGGTTTCAAAACATATTACAAAATTATGCAATAAAAGCAATATGATACTAGCATAAAGAAGACATATAGACCAATGGAAAATAGAGACTCCAGAAATAAATCTGCACATATGTGGTCAACTAGTCTTTGATAAGGGTTCTTGAAAACATGATGGGAAAAAGATAATCTCTCAACAAACAGCCCTGGGAACACTGGATATTTACAAGTAAAATAATGCAATTCAATTGAGATCTTACAACAGACACAGAAATCAATGGAAAACATGTTATAGACTTAAATTTTATACCTGAGACTTTAAAACTTATAAGGAAACTTGAGGGAAAAGCTTTATCACATTGGTCTTGACAATGGTTTCATGAATATGACACTAAAACCACTGGCAACAAAGGCAAAAATAGACAATGGACTATATCAAACTGAATATCTGTACACAATAAAGGAAACAAACAAAATGAAAAGTCAATGTATGGAAGAAGATACTTGAAAAGCCATCTATCTTAAAAAGAGAATCTCTAAAATATTTGTGGAATTCCTACAATTAAAAAAAATACTAGCCTCTGATTAAAAACTGGTTTAAGGATTTATGCATTTCTCTAAAGAAGTTATACAAAAGGTCAACAGCTATATGGACAAATGCTGAAAGCCACTAATTTCCAGGGAGATACAAATCAAAACCACAATGAGGTATCACCCTACATATGTCAAATTGCTGCCTCTCCATTTGAGGTAAGTACATGGAAAGTTCTCTTTGTCTTCCAAATAACTAGTCCTACAGTCACTTTCATCTGGTTCTTCAATTCATCGATCTAGTGAGTTCTTATTTTGACTACCATGTATCTCTATACAAGTATCTCTAATTTGTTCATCTTTTAATAATGTGTTTTTTTCTATTTTGCGTTATCTTTAATCTCAAACAAATTATTCATACTAATTTTACATTCTTTTTCTATTTGATCACTAAATGTGTTTGTCCAGTATAATACACTCTCTATTATTTTTATTTATATTGTTTTCTATTATAATTCTTATACATGATATATCTTCTTTTCCAAAATGGGCTGATATTCCCTATTGTTTCCAAATTTTATTTTATAATTTACATTTGGTAATACAGACTAAGGCAGAATGGTTGTATGAGGAGAGCTTACAAAAGCTGAGAAAAGAAGAGAAGGAAAAGGCAAAGGAGAAAAGGAAAGATATGTCCATCTGAATGCAGAGTTTCAAAGATAGCAAGCAGACATAAGAAAGCCTTCCTCAGTGATCAATGCAAAGAAATAGAGGAAAACAACAGAATGGGAAAGACTAGCAATCTCTTCAAGAAAATTAGACATACCAAGGGAACATTTCATGCAAAGATGGGCTCAATAAAGGACAGAAATGGTATGGATCTAACAGAAGCAGAAGATATTAAGAAGAGGTGGCAAGAATACAGAGAGGAACGGTACAAAACAGATCTTCATGACTCAGATAATCCTGATGGTGTGATCACTCACACTCAGCTAGAACCAAACATCCTGGAAAGTGAAGTCAAATGGGCCTTAGAAAGCAACACTACAAACAAAGCTAGTGGAGGTGATGGAATTCCAGTTGAGCTATTTCAAATCCTAAAAGATGATGCTGTGAAAGTGCTGCACTCAATATTTCAGCAAATTAGGAAAACTCAGCATTGGCCACAGGACTGGAAAATGTCAGTTTCCTTCCAATTCCAAAGAAAGGCAATGCCAAAGAATGCTCAAACTACTGCATAATCGCACTCATGTCACACACTAGCAAAGTAATGCTCAAAATTCTCCAAGGCAGGCTTCAACAGTAAGTGACCCGTGAACTTTCAGATGTTCAAGCTGGATTTCTAAAAGGCAGAGGAACCAGAGATCAAATTGCCAGCGTCCATTGGGCCATCGAAATACTGAGAGTTCCAGAAAAATATCTATTTCTGCTTTACTGACTATGCCAAAGTCTTTAACTGTGTGGATCACACAAACTGTGGAAAATTCTTCAAGAGATGGGAATACCAGATCGCCTCACCTGCCTCCTGAGAAATCTTTATGCAGGTCAAGAAGCAAAAATTAGAACTGGAAATGGAACAACAGACTGGTTCCAAATCCGAAAAGGAGTACGTGAAGGCTGTATATTGTCATCCTGCTTATTTAACTTAAACACAGAGTACACCATGCAAACTGCCAGGCTGTGGGAAGCACAAGCTGGAATCAACATTGCCTGGAGAAATATAAGTAACCTCAGATACGCAGAGGACATCACCCTTATAGCAGAAAGTGAAGAAGAACTGAAGAGCCTCTTGTTGAAAGTGAAAGAGGAGAGTGAAAAAGCTGGCTTAAAACTCAGCATTCAAAAAACTAAGATCATGGCAGCTGGTCTCATCATTTCATGGCAAATAGACAGCGAAACAATGGAAACAGCGACAGACTTTATTTTCTTGGCTTTCAAGATCACTGTAGATGTTGACCGCAGCCATGAAATTAAAGGATGCTTGCTCCTTGGAAGAAAAGCTATCACGAACCTAGACAGCATCTTAGAAAGCAGAGACATTACTTTGCTAACAAATATCCATCTAGTCAAAGCTATGTTTTTTCCCCAGTAGTCATATATGGATGTGACAGTTGGACTGTAAAGAAAGCTGAGAACCGAAGCATTGATGCTTTTGAATTGGGATGTTGGAGAAGACTCTCAAGAGTCCCTTGGACTACAAGGAGATCAAAGCTGTCAATCTTAAAGGAAATCAGTCCTGAATACTCACTGGAAGAACTGATGCTGAAGCTGAAGCTGAAGCTCCAATACTTTGCCTACCTGATGTGAAAAACTAACTCCATTGAAAAGACCCTGATGCTGGGAAAGATTGAAGGCAGGAGGAGACGGGGATGACAGTGGATGAGCTGGTTGGATGGCATCACTGACTCAATTGCCCTGAGTTTGAGCAAGCTCCAGGAGTTTGTGATGGACAGGGAATACTGCCTTGCTGCCATCCATGGGGTCACAAAGAGTCAGACAGAACTGAGCGACTGAACTGAATACAGACTAAGGCTATTATGAAGTTTATATCTCTGTTGATGAGTTTATGGAATAGGTCTGAAAACATACCACGAGATGAAATAACTCTGGAGATATATTCTGGGCAAGGAGTTTCCACCCATTGCTTCTCACTACTTGTGTTTTCTGAGAATTTGCCCATGACCTCTCTGTAGGGCCATGTTTGCACTGGTGTGGATGAAAAGTGGGATGTCTCAGGACCTGGCTAGCATGCTTTCTCCTATTATCCATCCCTACTACAACCAGATTCAAAAGCCACTTTGACTCCATGAGCAGTACTAGCCCTTTTCTGTTCTTTCTCTGCCAAACAGACTTTCAATAGAGAAGGGGGAATTTTATAATTAAAAGCACTCCATTTCAATATAGAACATTTAGAAAATACTCAGTTTTTTAAAAGAAGTGAGTAGACGTGAAAGAAATTTTTACGAACTAGTTTTGAAATTCACTCTAATTTATTACCCATACACTAAAGGAAAAAAAAAGCCCTAGATAAAATATTTACCTTTACATAAATAAATGAACAACCCCAAATTAAGGATACAGCCTAAAACTTGATCCTACAACTATCACAGCTGGGAAAGTCATTAAGAGGCAGCTGGCGGCTGAAACTCTGCCAACCTGAGTCTATCATTCTCAGTGTTTGTGCTATTAGAGGGAAAATTTATTTCCCAATAAACGCAATCTCTAAAGCCTACCAAGTTCTTCCAACTTCTTGACCTTTAACAAATTGGCAACCTACTGTCTAAATCACTTGATGATTTTGATGATCTTTGGCAAAGGAATATTAAGGCCTCAGATTATGACTTCAGAAACTTACAGCCAATATGAATAACTTACAGTCAGGCTACTAATTAAGTTAGACAAACATTTACTTAGAAATTTAGCATATTGTATGCTTTTTCCTTTATCCAGATTTCCTTTTACTATTAAATAATTAATACACAGCTGAAGAGCATAAGAGAGTTGACAAACTCATAGTCTTTATACCAAGTTATTAAAATTAATTATGTCCAAAGCAATACTGTTTGAACCCTGAAGCTAGTACTTATATAAAGAAATTCCATAAATTAAGCAGTTGATAGTCATAGGAAAATACATTTAAAAGATTGAAACACATGGAGTTATTCTGAAATGCTACCCTAATAAACATGTCAATTCAAATTGTCTAATATAGTCCACATGATTAACTCTACAGATGTAATTAGTAACTTACTGTTATAGAAATACTTTTTAATCTCTAGAAAATGAGCTTGCATTATATTTAAAGGAGAATAGGCAAAAGGCAGAAATCACAAGTATATATCCCAAAATATTTTTTTCTACATATATCATTTTTAAGATAAAATGTACAACATTAATTAAAAAACATGCAAATAATTTCAGCTTTTTAAACAGCTTTATTGAGGTATAATTGATATACAAAAAACCTGGACATGATTAATGTATATAATTTGATGAATTAGGAGATTTGCATACATATGTGAAACCATCACCAAAATCAAAGTGATAAATATATCCATCACCTCTAAAAGCTTCCTGCTTTGTTTTGTTTTTGTGGCAAAGAACATTTAACATGAGATCTATTTCTAACCACTTTTTAGTTTACAATACTGACTTTTTAGCTATAGGCATTATACTGTATAAGAGATCTCTAGAACTTGTTCATCTTGCATTCATGCAACTTTATAAGTGTTGAACAGCAATGCCCAGATACCCCCATCCTCACCCTCTGGCAAACACCACTTTATTCTTTGTTTCTTTGTGTTTCACTACTTTAGATAGTGAATCATTCAGTGTTTATCCTTCTGTGCGTGCATGCTAAGTCACTTTAGTCGTGTCCAACTCTTTGTGACCCTATGGACTACATACAGCCCACCAGGCTCCTCTGTCCATGCGATTCTTCAGGCTAGAATACTAGAATCAGTTGCCATGCCCTCGGTAGGGAATCTTCCCAATCGAGGGACTGAACCCACGTCTCTTACATCTCCTGCACTGACAAGTGGGTCCTCTATCACTTGCATCACCTGGGAAACCCATTTTTTCCTTTTATAGCTGGTTTACTTCTCTTAGCATAATGTCTACCAGGTTCATCCATATTGTCACAAATGTCAGAATTTCCTGTTTTAAATGGATGAATAATATTTAATTGTATGTAATACCACATTTTAAAAAAATCTATTCATCTGTCAATAGACACTTAGGATGTTTCCATATCTTGGCAGTGGTGAATAATGATACTACAGTTGACATGGGAGTGCAGATATTGCTTTCAGATTCTGATTTCAATTATTTTGGTTACAGACACAGAAGTGGGATTGGTGGATCATAAATTATCATTTTTAATTCTTTTGAAGAAGTTCCATATTGTTGTACCTGGTGGCTATACCATTTTACATTCCTACCAATAGTGTAGAAGCACTTAAATTTGTACATATCCTCATCCAGACATATTACCTTTATTTTCTTTCTTTATGGATAATATCCATCCTAACAGGTATTAAGTGATACTTCATTATCATTTCCATTCACATTTCCCAGGTGATAAACTACATTGAACACCTTTTCATATACCTGCTGGACATTCGTATGTTCAACAGTGAATTCAATGCTATGTCCATCAAAAGACAAATGGCATTTTTATACAAATAGAAACACAATCCTAAAATTCATATGGAATTATAAAACACCATAAACAGCCACTCAGTCTTGAGAAATAAGAAAAGCATTTCACTTTCTGACTTGAAAATACATTAAAAATCTACAGTAATCAAAATAGTATGATACTGGCATAAGGACAGATATATACATCAGTGGAACAGAATGCAGAGCCCAGAAATAAATGCATACATATACAGTCAACTGAGCTACAAGAATGAAGAATACACAAAAGGGAAATAACAGCCTCTTCAACTAATGGCCCAGGGAAAACTAGATGTCTACATGAGTATAAAATAAAATCAGATCTACATCTTATACCACACACACAAATCAACTAAAATGGATTAAAGAGTGAAATATACTATCTGAAACTGTAAAAAACCTAGAAGAAAACACAGGAAAAATAACTTTACATTTGTCTTTACAATCATTTTTTGGATATAACAATAAAAACAAAGGCAGCAAAACATGAAGAGAAAAGTGGAACCACATCAAACTAAAAAGCTCCTGCACAGCAAAGGAAACAGAATGAAAAGACAATGTAAAGAATAGGAAAAAATATTTTCAAACCATGTATCTGATAAGGCATTAATACCCCAAATATATAAAGAACTTCTATAATAACTGTAAAATAAACAAAAAAATAAAAATTAGCAAAGGACTTTGATATTTTTCAAAGTATTATTTAAAAGAAAATAGTACCAATGTTGGTTAAACAAAGCTGCATTAAGTACTCCCAAATATATACATCAATTTGTTGTTCCTTAGAGAAAAAAAAATCACTGAAAACTATAAAAAAGGATTATGTATAAAACATTTTTGTTCAATATTCAGTTATTTGCTCTTTACAAAACCATTCACTGCAGCATGATAATACAACACAATTGTTATGTTTTGTCAATTTATCTTCAAATTTTAAGTTTTGTTAAAGAAAATTATATCTATGACATGATTTGGGCTTCCCTGGTAGCTCAGATAGTAAAGAATCCACCTGCAATACAGGAGAATTAGGTACAATTCTTGAGGTGGGAAGATCCCCTGGGGAAGTGAATGGCTACCCACTCCAGTATTCTTGCCTGAAGAATTCCATGGACAGAGGAGCCTGGCAGGCTAAAGTCCAGGTGGTTGCAAGACATTATTATACTTACTATGCTCAGTCATGTCGACTCTTTGTGGCCCCATGGACTGCAGCCTACTAGGCTCCTCTGTACATGAATTTTCCAGTCAAGTATATTGGAGTGAGTAGCCATTCCCTTCTCCAGGCGATCTTCTTGACCCAGGGATCAAACTCATAACTCCTGGGTCTCCTGCATTGCAGGCACATTAACCTCACCAGGATTGTTTTTATTTTTGTTTATTTGTTTTTAATTGTGTTGGAGAAAAATTTACTAGAGTTGTTCTCTAAAATGTATGAAAAAGTTCAAATGAACTTTTGGCCAGCTCAATAGATCCTAATGGTTGTTAGAGGATCGATTATTTCTGATTTCCTAAGACATTGCTCTCATATTAGTGAAATTCCCTCGAAAATATTTATTTCTGATTCAAACAGTTATGAACAAAAGGCTTGACACAAAATGTACATTTGTATCACAGCAAAAGCCTCTTTTTTTTAAAAAATTTTCTTTACTTTATTGTGTTGGTTTTGCCATACAGTGACATGAAACTGCCATGGGTTTACATATGCTCCCCCTCCAGAACCCCCCTCCCTCCCCCCTCCAGACTCCCTCCCCCTGGGTCATCTCGGTGCACCAGCCCCAAGCATCAACCCTGGGCTGGCGATTGATTTCACATATGATAATTAACATGTTTCAATGCCATTCTCCCATATCATCCCATCCTTGCCCTCTTCCACAGAGTCCATGAGTCTGTTCTATACATCTGCGTTTCTTTTACTGTCTCGCATGCAGGGTTCTCATTACCATCTTTCTAAATTCATTATATATGCTTTAGTATACTGTATTGTTGTTTTTCCTTCTGGCTTACTTCACTCTGGATAATAGGCTCCAGTTCCATCGACCTGAGTAGAACTGATTCAAATGAATTTTTTTTTAATGCTGAGTAATATTCCATCGTGTATATGTACCACAGCTTTCTTATCCATTCGTCAGTTGATGGGCATCTAGGTTGCTTCCATGTTCTGGCTATTGTAAACAATGTGGCGATGAACATTGGGGTACACGTGGCTCTTTCAATTCTGGTTTCCTCGGTGTGTCTGCCCAGCAGTGGGATTGCTGGGTCATATGGCAGGTCTATTTGCAGCTTTTTAAGGAATCTCCACACTGTTTTCCATAGTGGCTGTGCTAGTTCGCATTCCCACCAACAGTGTAAGAGGGTTCCCTTTTCTCCACATCCTCTCCAGCATTTATTGCTTGTAGATTTTTGGATGGCAGCCATTCTGACTGGTATAAAGTGGTACCTCACTGTGGTTTTGATTTGCATTTCTCTGATAATGAGTGATGTTGAGCATCTTTTCATGTGTTTGTTAGCCATTTTTATGTCTTCTTTGGAGAAATGTCTGTTAAGTTCTTTGGCCCACTCACCAAGCTTCTCCAGTTGAGTAATCCATGGAGATTATTATTTTTAAAAGAGCTACTCAAGAAGGAAAAAAAAACAGAATATTGGTTTTTAATTCTATAATCATTTAATCTAGTTTAGAACATGTATTTATTGCCATGGACTCTGATGCTAGGCACGCTATAATTTTTTTTTGTGTGTGAAGTGTCTTATTAAAAGAATAAAGAAAATGAGAAGAATGTATTCATGAACTTAAATGTTAACTAGGAATATTTAATAAGAAATGATATAATCACCACAGTTTTACTGGTGTAAAATATCCAATACCAAGAAAAATGATGACAGTATATTGCAATAATTAGATGTGCAAGCTCTGGATACAGACTGAGTTGATAGTCAAAGTTCCTTACAAATGGTATGCCTTTGGGGATGTCAACTGCCACTATGTGACTCAATTTCTTTGAGAAAAGGGTATATACTATCTTGAGTATTAAATGAGCTATAACTTTAAAAGAACATTTTACATCATTCTTGACAAGTAGCAAGCAGTCTCAGTTCAGTCACTCACGAACGCCCGACTCTTTGTGACCCCATGGACTGCGTATGACAAGCTTTCCTGTCCATCTCAAACTCCCAGAGCTTCCTCAAACTCATGTCCATCAAGTTGGTGATGCCATCCAACCATCTCATCCTCTGAGGTCTCCTTACCCCCGCCTTCAATCTTTCCCAGCATCAGGGATTTTGCAAATGAGTCAGTTCTTCACATCAGGTGGCCTAAGTATCGGAGCTTCAGCTTCAGCATCAGTTCTTCCAATATTCATTCAGGACTGATTTCCTTTAGGATGGACTGGTTTGATCTCCTTGAAGTCCAAGGGATTCTCAAGAGTCTTCTCCAACACCACAGTTCACAAGCATCAATTCTTTATTGTTCAGCCTTCTTTATGTTCCAACTCTCACATTCATACATGACTACTGGAAAAGCCATAGCTTTGACTAGATGGACCTTTGTTGGCAAAGTAATGTCTCTGCTTTCTAAGATGCTATATAGGTTGGTCATAGTTTTTCTTCCAAGGACCAAGCATCCTTGCTCCTCTGTCCATGGAATTCTCCAGTCCAGGCTCCTCTGTCCATGGAATTCTCCAGGCCAGAATACTGGAGTGGGTACCTGCTTCCTTCTCCAGGGGATTTTCCCAACTCAGGGATCAAATCCAGGTCTCTTGCATGCAGGCAGATATTTTTTACCATCTGAGCCACAGGGAAGCCCACAGTAAGTAATCTAATTAATGATTAATTCACTTATGAGTGAAGGTATGATATTTTATTTAAATAAAATCATGAAGGACACATACATTGTATTAATGCTTAATGTACTATGCATAATATATTAATAGGTTCTTTAGAACATCACATGGTTAAGACAAACAATTGCATATAAATAATTTAAATTTGTAACATAGTTATATCCTGAGATACTACATAATATATATTTTATTATGCATTAAAGTACCACCAATGGAGTACCAATTAATATTAATACATTTCTAAATTCACAGTGAATAAGGGAGTTGCAACTCTTTAAATTTCTAGTTTTCCTTCATTTTTACCTGATGAAACTATTTTAAAAAATCAACTACTTAGAAAAGCATTTAAACTCAAAGACTCAATCAAAACATGATCAATGCAATCCAACATAATCCAACGTCTTAACACTTTTTTCCTCCTGCATGCAGTAAGTAATTTTTCTTATTAGGGTACAATGATCTCATTCCCCTTGCAATTGAGGAACATTTATCTCTGGGCAAACTGTACAATATTACCATTATGATTTCACAGGAAAGAATGAAAAGCAAGCACAATTCATCAGAACACTCAAAAGGGGCTAGTGTTCACCATCAATTCTGCTTTCTCTATAAAATGTTTCAGGAACAAAATGAAAACTAAAAACTAACCCATTCATATAAGATGTCAAGTTGCAAATTCATCTGACTTACTAAAATGCAGTTTTTATTCCATAAATTTTAACCTAACAAATAGTAAGCCTTTAATTTCAACAATGTTAAATAGTACAATGGACAGGTTGACTAGAGCAGGGAGTAAGAGACCCAAGGTGTGAGACCTTGTTCCATAACTAACAGACTGCACAAACTTGAGAAAATAATTTCACGTTCAACTGCTTACTGCTAAACTCTCAGAAGTATTTTAAGATAAATGATCATAATTCTCTAACAGATGAGAGATCATGGTCGTATAAACCTATGGATGCTCAGATAAACATTAATTATGACACCAGTCAAATTCAATTAAAAATGCAAACCAGGCTTTAGTTTTAGTATTAAGGGAAGCCAATATGAATCTCATTAAAATACTAACAGCTGGAAATATTACAAATATAAGGATTACAATGTTACTATTGAATAATATTTGAGAAAATATATTCACATAACATTTTTACATTTGAAAATATGTCACATAAGAGTATGAAGCACAAACTAAGATTTTAGAGGTGTCTTAACAGACTTCAAAAAGTTGTGTTAGGCTATATTCTATCAAAAGCCAAAAAACTGAGGGGCCAATTTTTAAAATACTTAAATTACAAACAATATATTTTACAAAATTTCAAAAGAATCTGCTTCAGTCAGAAGAAAAAAAAAATTAACTATTCAAAATGTCAGCCTTTTTTTTCTGAAACAGCTATAAATGCCATCAGTTTTTGTCCATCTCTTTAAAAGTTATTTAACATCTTAAAGCTGAATATGAGTAACAAAAAGACTAATTTAAAATAGAAAAGCTTCAAGAATATGTTTTATGAATAACAGAAAATGCTAACAAGGACTTCCTAGCAAATTATTGAAATGAATAAATCAAAGAGGAGCTTCTGAAGTAGTGCAGTGGTAAATAACTGGCCTGCTAATGCAGGAGAAGGAAGAGATGTGGGTTCGCTCCCTGAGTCAGGAAGATCAACTGGAGAAGGAAATGGCAACCCACTACAGTTTTATTGCCTGGAAAATTCCATGCACAGAGGAACCTGGTAGGGCTACAGTCTATAGGGTCCCAAAGGGTGGGACACAGTTGAGCAACTGAGTACACATGCAAAGCAAAGAGAGAAATCCTAAATGCAACTCTGGATAGTCCGATATTTATAAACATACTGTTTCTTAAACTGATTTAATATGTGCTCCATGTAGGGAGGGTTTTAGAGTAGCAAGACATGCATGTACATGAACATGCATGATAAAATTGTTTCCAATTTATATGGCCATAGATAGAGAACCTCAGGAGAAACTGAGAAGCTTCTTTGAGACAAGGAACATTACCTACTGATGACTTTCACATGATCTGAGCAGCTTCTGAAGCTTTTAGACTCAGGATTTACACTGTAGTTCTAGAACTGATATCAACAGTATCGGTTCAGTTCAGTTGCTCGGTATGTCTGACTCTTTGTGACCCCATGGATTACAGCACACCAAGCTTCCCTGTCCTTTACCAACTTAACTCCTGGAACTTGCTCAAACTCATGTTCACTGAGTCAAAGATGCTATCCAACCGTCTCATCCTCTGTTGTCCCCTTCTCCTCCCACAGTCAATCTTTCCCAGAATCAGGGTCTTTTCAATTAAGTCAGTTTTTTGCATCAGGTCGCCGAAGCACTGGAGTTTCAGCTTCAATATCAGTCCTTCCAATGAATATTCAGGACTGATTTCCTTTAGGATGGACTGGTTGGATCTCCTTGCAGTCCAAGAGGCTCTCAAGAGTCTTCCCCAACACCACAGTTCAAAAGCATATTCTACTAATTCAGTGTGTATTGGTTACTCATAGTATTTCAAATGAACTCAGAAAAGTCTCCATCATCCATCAGAAGCAAAGACAACCAGTGCTGAAGTGGCCTTAACTGGGAGTTTTCCACCAGTTTGTAAAGATTGTTTCTGAAGAAATATTTTCATAATTAATATTCCACAGAATATGCTTTCAGTATGGCTACTCTGAATAATTTGAAGTTTAGCCTTGGATCATGACAACATGGTTGGTGGGGGGTGCACGTAAAACACAGAATTGGTTTCACAGTATTTCATCATGAAATTTTATGGTAAGAAACAGATGTATGTAATATACGACTGTAATTATTACAGGGCTGTTGAACAGTGCTATCTAGCCCTCAATACACCTTAATCTTGGTACCTGCAAAAGTTAGGGATTTTATGTTTATTTACATACGACAGAAACCTCATTTGGCCAATATGATAGTATATGATAGTTCTTGCTGATTTTGCTAGAATTCCAACTTAGAAGCTAAGGGAAGCAACAAAGAGAATGTCTAGATTCAAATTAATTCTGATTCAAATAACAAAAGCTAGTAGACAGCATGAAAGCTATAGGAAGCTTGCAAAGCTGTGTTAAAAAGAAATGAAATGCTGGAAGTAGATATATGCCATTAAATATTAGGAAAGCACATTTAGTAGAAAGTCAGATAAAATATTGATTTGCAAACATGGATAGGCAGTGTAAAGTACGAAAAAGGACTCTGGAAAAAATTCCTTTCCTCCAGAATAATGTAAAATGCTGAGTTCATTTCTAGTGGCATATTGAAGCAAGATCCCATAGAGGAAAAAGAATCATCTGTAGAAAACAATATACCTATTATTAGACTACTTATTAGCTAAAATTCTTAAGAGACAGCCAAAAGGAGGTAGAGAAAATGACCTAAAATAAATGGGAATAAGAATAGGGTAAATACACTATGGAAATAAGCACCAAAAAATGTAACCATACAGTGATTGGGCACCCTAGAGTGGCATGACAAAAGAGAATGTATCAAGCAAGGAGACGAATATGAAAGTCCTAGCTCAAATGTCCAGAAGATTTATTAATAAATTCTATTTAACAGCAGAGATGATGAATTGTAATACTTATGTGGCTTACCTAATATCACCTAAAGAAAGCAATCATCAAATTCTAGAGCCCAGAACATACAAAATTAAGTGAAGATAGATAACAAGTTATCAAAGGAAGAACACTCATCTTTCAATAAGACCACATGTCCAGGTCTTCATTAATCCAATCTCATGGCATAAAGGAACTACCAAACATTACTGCAAACTCATTATTGGTAATCTATATGAAATCATGAATATTTCATTAAGCATTAATTCTAAAGTCAAAAAAGTTTTTCAGCTTTTACAGTAGAAAGAAATGTGGAAGGACCACTTAGTCCAACATGGAGCAATATTTGCAATAAATGCTTTGTGTGAATTTAGAGAAGGGAGCAATGGATTGTGTAAGAACAAATCAAGGGAAACTGACCTTTCTTTTCAGATATGAATACAGATAAGTGAATCAAAGGGAAACTGCAATTTATTTTTCTATTGCTTTAGTAAAAGTCTTTTATTCTAAGAAAACATGTATTTCAAAGATTTTTGATAACAACCTTCAACAACCTTTATGTACTGTGTAGTTTTTCATCCATTTACTGATCAGTCACAGCCATAAGTGCAAGACACAGCTCATAAGTACATATTCTTGAATCAGACTGCTCAGGTTTGATTTCTGCTTCATGCTTCTTAACCATATGAACTTGTACAAGCTATTTAACCTTTCTTAGTTGTACAAAACTATGTGAGATAACTGATGGCCAAAATTCCTTGCTCAATATCAACTTTAATTATTAACTTAATACTCAACTCTTACAAATGCTATGAAATATACTGTCTCCAATTTTAAAAGGAAGAAAATGAAATGAGTTGCAGACAAGTCACAACCTGTGCCCTAGGTTATCTAGGAATAGCTCATAACTTTTTAAGTATACTTCCTATGATTTAACAGCATATTTCTGCAACAACTAGAAAATTTGCAGTTTTAGATCTCACGTCTAATTATCCTAATTTTAGTACTATTAGACTCCCCATATATGTAACTTTGCATTCCACTAAGTAGTATCCTATATTGTCCCTAAAACAATGATTGAAAAACAAGAAATTCAATAAGCATTAAGCAAAACTAAAATTTTACATTGGCTTAGATTCTTACCACCATCAAGATATGAATACACATTTACAAACCATGTTCAACAGTTCATATTTCCCCTTAAATACTTTTTTTTGGTCATTGCTATTATTCTATACTGTTCTGTACTATTGACTAAAATACCACTGATGAATACATAAAGTACCTCTCTTGCAACAAATGAAGCATTTCTATTTGGATTTCATTAAAAATTTAAGACAATGTTATGAGAAGCATTTAATATGAAGCTGTGGGTATCCCTGGGAACCTTTCTTTGTTCTCATCCTATGTTTCAGTAGAAAATACTATTTTCTGTTAGTTCTGTCTGCCTGCGATTGGAGGAAGAGTACTGAGTTCTGGAAATAAAGCTGTACTCCTGGCTCTTCAAATCAACTTAGAGTCATCTCAGAGAAAATTCAACTAAATAACTTCCCTCTTAGAATGTGCATGTGGTATACTTAGTAAAAAAAAATCTGTGTAACTACAAACTGGGAATCTCAGCTTTGATAACTCTTTAGTGATTCTGAGACGTTATTATACATATACTCAGATCCAGAGTACATTTGGCAAAGAATCAAGAGGCACCTCCCTAGATGGGAACAAATACAGGTTTTAGCATCAGAACAACCTATGTTGGAAAACCACTTTATTCACTCGTTTGGGGTTTTCATTTTTTTGGTTACCTGAGATGGAGCATATTTACTTGTGAAATTAATGTGCTGAATGATGTTCACTTCTGAAAGATTTTGAGTGAAATCAAATAGAGAAATATTACACTGAATACAACAGGAAGGGACTCAGCACAGGCTTGTTTTTTTTTCCATTTCCTTTCTCATCTACACCCATACCTAAAGGTCTGTCTTCTCCTTTGATGAGATTTCAAGTAAAGTATAAGTTGATTCTAGAACAACACAGGTTTGAACTGCATGGGTCCACTTTTATGCATTTTTGATACATATATACGACAGTCCTATACAAACCATGGATATGGAAACCTAGATGTGGAGGGCTGACTGTAAAGTTACCTGTGAATTTTCAACTGTGCCAGAGGTTAGTGCCCAAAACCCTTGCAGTGTTCAAGATTAAGGAAATCAGAAACTACATCCAGACAAGCAAAAGTTAAAATACTAGGAAAAATTATGATACTAGCTATTGTTAAGTAATATTCATTTAAATTACACTATTTGTTAGGCAATGTACTAAAGTACTTTGCATGCATTATCTCATTTATTCTTTCAAAAACTGTTAACATGACAGCTAATTTTATCTATAAACTTGACTGGGCCAAGAGTACCTAGACATTTAGCCAAAATACTCTGGTTGTGCATAAGGATTTTTGTGGATGAGATTAACAATGAATCAGCAAAGTGAATAAAAAAATATTTCCTCCTCAGTGTGGGTAGGGCTCATCCAATCAGCTGAGGAAATACTGATTAGCACAAAAGGCTGAGTAAGAGGAAACTCCTCCTGCCTAACTACAAGAACTAGACATTCCTCTTTCTGGTCTTCAGAATTAAACTAAGAAGAAGAAGAAGAAAAAAAAAATATATATATATATATATATATATATTTTGCGGGGGAGGTATTTGGAGCCTGTCAGCTTTCAAACTGGAATGTGCCACTAGTGCTCCTGGGTCTCAACTGCCAATTGCATTTCTTGGGAGTTGTCAGTAGCCAGAGCTGATAAACCAACTCCTTACATTCTTTCCCATGCCACTTCCATGCCTTCTTCCTCTCCTTCCTCCACTCCCTCCTGTCTTTTCTCTCTATATTTAACCCCACTCTAAAGGGAACATCAACTAATAACGTTAACTTCTGCTTCAAACTCAATTTTTGTATGAGTATCAGTTCAGTAGCTCAGTCATGTCCGACTCTTTGCGACCCCATGACCGCAGCATGCCAGGCCTCTCTGTCCATTACCAACTCTCAGAGTCCAAGCAAAGCCATGACCATCAAGTCAGTGATGCCATCCAGCCATCTCCTTCTCTGTCGTCCCCTTCTCCTCCTGCCCCCAATCCTTCCCAGCATCAGGGTCTTTTCCAATGAGTCAGCTCTTTGCAGGAGGTAGCCAAAGTATTGGAGTTTCAGCTTCAACATCAGTCCTTCCAATGAACATCCAGGACTGATCTCCTTTAGGATGGACTGGTTGGATCTCCTTGCACTCCAAGGGACTCTCAAGAGTCTTCTCCAACACGACAGTTCAAAAGCATCAATTCTTCGGCACTCAGCTTTCTTCACCGTCCAACTCTCACATCCATACATGACTACTGGAAAAACCATAGACTTGACTAGACGGACCTTTGTTGCAAAGTAATGTCTCTGCTTTTCAATATGCTGTCCAGGTTGCCCATAACTTTCCTTCCAGTGAGTAGGCGTCTTTTGATATCAGGGCTGCAATCACCATCTGCAGTGATTTTGGAGCCCAGAAAAATAAAGTCAGCCACTGTTTCCAATGTTGCTCCATCTATTTCCCATGAAGTGAAGGGACCAGATGCCATGACCTTAGTTTTCTGAAAATTGAGCCTTAAGCCAACTTTTTCATTCTCCTCTTTCACTTTCATCAAGAGGCTCTTTAGTTCTTCTTCACTTTCTGCCATAAGGGTGGTGTCGTCTGCATATCTGAGGTTATTGATATTTCTCCTGGAAATCTTGATTCCAGGTTGTGCTTCTTCCAGTCCAGTGTTTCTCATGATGTACTCTGCATATAAGTTAAATAAGCAGAGTGACAATATACAGCCTTGACATACTCCTTTTCCTATTTGGAACCAGTCTGTTGCTCCATGTCCAGTTCTAACTGTTGCTTCCTGACCTGCATACTGGTTTCTCAACAGACAGGTCAGGTGGTCTGGTATTCCCATCTCTTTTAGAATTTTCCAAAGTTTATTGTGATCCACACAGTCAAAGGCTTTGACATAGTCAATAAAGCAGAAGTAGATATTTTTCTGGAACTCTCTTGCATTTTTGATAATCCAGCAGATGTTGGCAATTTGATCTTTGGTTCCTCTGCCTTTTCTAAAACTAGCTTGAACATCAGGAACTTCATGATTCATGTATTGCTGAAGCCTGGCTTGGAGAATTTTGAGCATTACTTTACTAGCGTGTGAAATGAATGCAACTGGGCAGTAGTTTGAGCATTCTCTGGCATTACCTTTCTTTGGGATAGGAATGTAAACTGACCTTTTCCAGTCCTGTGGCCACTGCTGAGATTTCTAAATTTGCTGATATATTGAGTGAAGCACTTTCACAGCATCTTTTAGGATCTGAAATAGCTCAACTGGAATTCCATCACCTCCACTAGCTCTGTTTGTAGTGATGCTTTCTAAGGCCCACTTGACTTCACTTTCCTGGATGTTTGGTTCTAGCTGAGTGTGAGTGATCACACCATGGTGATTATCTGAGTCGTGAAGATCTGTTTTGAACAGTTCCTCTCTGTATTCTTGCCACCTCTTCCTAATGTCTTCTGCATCTGTTAGGTCCATACCATTTCTGTCCTTATTGAGCCCATATTTGCATGAAATGTTCCCTTGGTATCTCTAATTTTCTTGAAGAGATCTCTTCTAGTCTTTCCCATTCTGTTGTTTTCCTCTATTTCTTTGCACTGATCCCTAAGGAAGTCTTTCTTCTAAGAAATTTAGAGACACCAAGGGAACATTTCAGGCAATTTTTGTATGTAGCTTTTAAAGCTGTTACGGATCACAGTGCTAGTAAGTGGCAGAGCTGGAACTTAGAGCTAAACCAAATGTACATTCAAAGTTCATGTTGTTAATATTAATAGAATGCGCTGTTTAGGCAACATAGGCCAAGTGTAACACACTGCATCTTTTTCTCACAGTCCAGAAGTTGGAATCTACAGGCGTCAGGTACAAAAAGATTGCAACACCCTAGCATAATACGTAGAATAGCTCCAAGGCAATGGGGGACGATGGACACTATACTTTAGAATGGAGAGAATACAGGAAATGGTAGAAACTGTCAAGGACAAACCCATGTTTCCCCAGTTTGAAGAGAGCTACAAGGAAATAGCTCCATTCAAGCCTAACAGTGTTGAGAAGGAAGGACCAGCCATGCCAACTGTTTAAACTTTTCAAGAAGAGCCAGAAATTTAAGTTTTATGAAAGCACACAGCTTTTAAACATTGGCAATTGACACAATTTGTGTTGAGAAACAGCAAAACATGTCTGTAGGCAAATTCGAGGCAAAGACCAAGGTAAAAGGAAGATTAAAAAAAATGCTGTTGCTAAGTCACTTCAGTTGTGTCTGACTCTGTGCGACCCCATAGACAACAGCCCACCAGTCTCCCCCATCCCTGGGATTCTCCAGGAAATAACATTGAAGTGGGTTGCCATTTCCTTCTCCAATGCAGGTAAGTGAAAAGTGAAAGCTAAGTCGCTCAGTGGTGTCCGACTCCTAGCAACCCCGTGGAATGCAGCCTACCAGGCTCCTCTGTCGATGGGATTTTCAAGGCAAGAGTACTAGAGTGGGTTCCTATTGCCTATAACAAAGATCCGTCTAGTCAAAGCTATGTTTTTTCCAGTAGTCATGTATGGATGTGAGAATTGGATTATAAAGAAAGCTGAGTGCCAAAGAATTGATGCATTTGAACTGGGGTGTTGGAGAAGATTCTTGAGAGTCCCTTGGACTGCAAGGAGATCCAACCAGTTCATCCTAAAGGAAATCAGTCCTGAATATTCATTGGAAGGACTGATGTTGAAGCTGAAACTCCAATACTTGGGCCACCTGATGCAAAGAACTGACTCATTTGAAAAGAACCTGATGCTGGGAAAGATTGAAGGCAGGAGAAGAAGGGGATGAAAGAGGATGAGATGGTTGGATGGCATCACCAACTCGATGGATATGAGTTTGAGCAAGCTTTTGGGGTTGGTGATGGGCAGGGAAGCCTGGCATGCTGCAGTGTTTGTGGTCGCAAAGGGTCAGAAGTGACTGAGCGACTGAACTGAAATGATACATACAATATGTAACAACATATAGTATGTGTGCATAATATATATATATATATATATATGTATACTGATATTGCACATATATATTATGTTTATAATATATACACCTATATGAATATGTACTATAAATTTCAGGTATAATTTAATCAGTGGATATGTAACTTCTTGGTATGTATAGAGATTCTGTTTTTTAGATTCTTCTAGGTAACGTATGGCTTGGTGTTTGTAACGTATTAGGCCTTTTATAAGTGATGCATGTTAGGGAGATAGGTATGGTCATAATCATTTTCCATATCACTTAAATGTTTTTGGCACAGTGTTTACACACAAATGTGTATTACCTCCTAGGAGCTCTAACGTAAGGAAATCAAAGTAATGACATATTCATTAAGTATACTAAGAGATATAGTATGTCAGGAAGACAATAGGGAAAGAGAAGAACGAACATCACAGAACATGTACTGGGAGTGTGCATCTACTAAACTGATCATAGGGGAGTTGATTTTTTTTTAAAGGTTTGAGCTCAGAAATGAGGAAGATGGACAAGAGTATTTTGATGCCTCTTCAAGATCAAGTTATTGTCAGTCACATACTCTTTCTATATGAACGGTGGCTGCATTTGATTCTAATTATGATCTAACAAGAAGACCCAAGAAGTATAGCTAACACATAATTTGATGGATGTCTAACAAATGTTTCCTTACCATATTCTTCCTCAGTCAAGAAATGAGCTGCAGGGGAAGGACTGGGAGTTTGAGAATAGCAGATGCAAACTATTATATATATGATGGATAAACAGCAAGGTCCTACTGTATAGCACAGGAAACTATATTCAGCATCTTCTAACAAATCATAATGGAAAAGGATATGGAAAAGAATATATATATGTTGAACATAGAACATATATATATAATGTATGTTGGACACGGAAGCCTAGTGTGCTACAGTCCATGTGGTTGTGAGGAGTTGGACATGACTGAGCGACTGAACTGATGATATATGTATGTATAACTGAATATATATGTGTGTGTGTGTATACACACACATGAGTCATTTTGCTGTATGGAAGAAATTAACTATGTTGTAAATCAACTACACTTCAATGACGTCTTTTAAAAGTGAGCTGCATCGATGAACATTGGGGTACACGCGGCTCTTTCAATTCTGGTTTCCTCGGTGTGTAGGCCCAGCAGTGGGATTGCTAGGTCATATGGCAGGTCTATTTGCAGTTTTTTAAGGAATCTCCACACTGTTTTCCATAGTAGCTGTACTAGTTTGCATTCCCACCAACAGTGTAAGAGGGTTCCCTTTTCTCCACACCCTCTCCAGCATTTATTGCTTGTAGACTTTTGGATGGCAGCCATTCTGACTGGTGTAAAGTGGTACCTCATTGTGGTTTTGATTTGCATTTCTCTGATAATGAGTGATGTTGAGCATCTTTTCATGTGTTTATTAGCCATTTTTATGTCTTCTTTGGAGAAATGTCTGTTAAGTTCTTTGGCCCACTTTTTGATTGGGTTGTTTATTTTTCTAGAATGGAGCTGCAGGAGTTGCTTGTATATTTTTGAGATTAATTGTTTGTCCATTCCTTCGTTGGCTATTATTTTTTCCCATTCTGAAGGCTGTCTTTTCACCTTGCTTATAGTTTCCATTGTTGTGCAGAAGCTTTTAACTTTAATTAGGTCCCATTTGTTTATTCATGCTTTTATTTCCGATATTCTGGGAGGTGGGTCATAGAGGATCCTGCTTTGGTTTATGTTGGAGAGTGTTTGCCTATGTTATCCTCTAGGAGTTTAATAGTTTCTGGTCTTATGCTTAGATCTTTGATCCATTTTGAGTCACGTGTACCCCAATGTTCATCACCACATTGTTTACAATAGCCAGGATATGGAAGTAACCTAGATGCCCATCAACTGACGAATGGATAAGAAAGCTGTGGTACATATACACAATGGAATATTACTCAGCATTAAAAAAATTTCATTTGAAGCAGTTCTACTCAGGTCGATGGAACTGGAGCCTATTATCCAGAGTGAAGTAAGCCAGAAGGAAAAACAATACAGTATACTAATGCATATATATGGAATTTAGAAAGATGGCAGCGAGAACCCTGCATACGAGACAGCAAAAGGAACGCAGATGTATAGAATAGACTCGTGGACTCTGTGGATGAGGGCAAGGGTGGGATGATATGGGAGAATGGCATTGAAACATGTTAATTATCATATGTGAAATCAATCACCAGCCTAGGGTTGATGCTCGGGGCTGGTGCACTGGGATGACCCAGTGGGAGGGAATCGGGAGGGAGGAGGGAGGGGGGTTCTGGAGGGGGAGCATATGTATACCCATGGCGGTTTCATGTCAATGTATGCAAAACCAACACAATAAAGTAAAGAAAATTAAAAAATAAATAAATAAATACTTAAAAACAAAACAAAAAAGTGAGCTGCATAATAAGAGAGGAGGGAGACCCCAAATATGCATTACAGGTCTGGGGAGGTAACTATAACATCCTTGTGACTATTTCTGTAGAACCCCATATGCACTCCCTATTTCATTTTAAATGTACTCCTACAATGATCCTGTTGATGAGGAATGACATAGGGACTGAAATGTTCAAAGATACTATTTGCAATGGAAGAAAAACCACTTCAGAAGCAAAGGTTCTTGGGTAAGAACAATCAATATTCCAAGCAGCACACAGACCTGGAAGATTGATTTCTTCATCCCAAGCATATTAATAGTGTTTTTCAAAACTGGCCTAAAGAACATGTATACTCCAGCATCTCCAGGGGTGCCTGTTAAAAATGCAGATCCCTAGGCCCAGAAAATACTACTTAACCCATTATTTGTCCTAATGTTTTACATTCCAATATTAGCACCACTGAATTAGGAAAAAAAAATTATTTCTTCATAACTACCACAGAGGGCAGTCATATGCAAGTTATTTCAAAAAGTAAACTATCATATTTTGATTTTTAAAGTATTTATGAGAAATGCATTTCTGTGTTAAATAATCTCTTGTAGGAGAGATGACAGAAATAAAAATGTCAGTAACATTAAAAATAGTCACTCTACTAGGCCTCTCCTTCACATCAGGGGTGAATATTTTGGTCCATTCTGATTAACATAATTATGTAACATGGAAGAGGCAATTTTGACTCCGTTTTGGATCTGTTTCTATGACTTTAACTTTTGCTGTCCATTGCTTTTTTTATTATAATCATATATAATGACCTAACTTGGGGAACTCTGCCCCTCTGCCTAAATGTTAATACAAAAATGAATTTGTTCAGGATGTAAACAGCAGTGGATGACTACAAGAAGGAAGAAATTAATATATTCCCACCATCCACACAGGCTGGCCACTATAGAAGATATTTGTAAGATTAGTGGCTTTTTTTTTTTTACTTTACTCCCTCACCTTCCCTGCTCTCTGTTCTATAAAAGAACCTGGTATCCAGACTCCAATTAGATGGTTGTTTTGAGACATTAGTCTGCAATTTTCTCTGCCAGGTGGCTTTCTGAATAAAGCCATATTTCTTGCCTAAACACCTCCTCTGTAGACTCACTGGTCTGTCATGCAGTGAGCAGAGTGAGCATGGACTTGGTGACAACTACACTCCCTTTCTCCATTGTTAGTTTAGTGAAATGTGATATACCTAGGCCTGTGATAAACTTATAATAAAAGAAACACAAGACTGTCTGGTGGGGAACTCCTGAGGATGGTCTCCTTTACATTCTGGCCTCCACACCCTTGTGTGAAGATATGCTGCTTGGATTTGGGCAATCATTTTGTAAATATGGGAAACAAACTTAAAGACCAAAGCAAAACCAAACAAAAGTACTAAAAGCATTTCAGAAAAAAGGAAGGAGGAATATACAAAGGAAGGACTACAAAGAATGAGAAATATCAGCTATTTATACCTCTGAGCTCTTGAATAAACCAATTAATAACATGACACATTATTCTGCAGGCCCAGTTAGCAGAGAGTCATCTAAAATAGCCGATATATTACCCATTCCCTCCTTTTACTAAGGGAATGCTTCTAGATAAAGAAAGTAGGTGTGACACAGTTTGTTTTCCTTCTAAATATGCTAATAACTAGGCCTACTTTAAAAAGTCTAATGGGTGGCTTCCCTGCTGGCTCAGTCATTGAGTATCCACCTGCCAATGCAGGAGACATGGGTTCAATCCCTGGGTTGGGAAGATCCCGCATGCTACAGGGCAAATAAGCTTGTGTGCCACAACTACTGACCCTGTGCTCTTGACCCTGGGAGCTGAAACTACTCAACTCCCATGCCACAACCACTGAAGCCTGCATACCTTAGAGCCCATGCTTCCCAACAAGAGAAACCACTGCAATGAGAAGCCTGCACCCCACAACTAGAGAGTAGCCCTGACTTGCTACAACTAGAAAAAAGACCACATAGCAACAAAGAACACCCAAAAATAAATCAATAAAATTATTTTTCAAAAAGGAAAGGATATGGGAAAACATACTAGAAAAAAAAAGGATCTAATGCTATTTGCTATGATAAAGAGCCCTAACATCTGTAATGCTGTCATGCAGGATGTCCATGGATAAGGATTATCCATAATCCTTATCATTAACCCATAATCTATGGAATTATGATGAATGACTTACTGAAAAATATTACTTAAACCAGGGTCTAAAAATGGAGATACTTCATAGTTTAACCACTCCATGCTTGTTAGATAAAGCATGACCCTCACTTGACACTTCCTCTTTTACTGAATGCAGAAAGGAAAGACACGAGGAGTCACAGACTTCCACTCTATTTGTCTAATCCTCCATTTTGCCTGCATCTTTGAAATTATTAGTAATGCTGACACTGCATAAGACACTTGACTCAGATGATTCTGATTTGACAAATCTTAGACTTTGTGTTGGCTCATCTTATTGGGTAAGATAATGTCTCCTCATTTTGCAAGCCATTTTGAACTGAGTCTTCTGCACATCAATTGGGATGCCTCCTGTGGAAAGTAATAGAACTACAATGGCCAATGAAAGAAGCAAAAGCATTAATGAAAAACACAACAGTTCACATGGAAAATCTAAGAGGCATAGAAAAATCTGGAGGAGAAACTGCTCTAGAATTTCATCCACTGATAGTAAGAACAGATTGTTAATTAGCACAATAACCATGTCAATATTTTATCTATATGTTTAAAACTTACTATTTGTGGCTCAGATGGTAAAGAATCTGTCTGCAATGTGGGAGACCTGGATTTGATCCCTGGGTCAGGAAGATCCCCTGGAGAAAGGAATGGCTACCCATTCCAGTATTCTTGCCTGGAGAATTCCATGGAAAGAGGAACCTGGCGAGCCACAGTCCATGAGGTTGCAAAGATTTGGACACAACTGAGCGACTAACAGTTTCACTTTTCACAGATAAATAGTATCTACTATTGGGGGTTCTGCCAGGCTATAAGTACTTGCTATTTTTCTCTAATCCACCAGATGGGTACCTATTGCCTTGGCTAGAGATTATCAGAACATACCTGGATACCTGACAAAGGTGCACCAATCAGATACTCTTCTCCATGAAATTTTAAATAGGACTAAGTCTGCGACCAATCTTTGTGCACTGCTGGACATGTAACATGCAAACATGGGAACTGCTAGAGTGCTATTTACTTGCTATGATACTTAGCAGAAAAAAATTCTTATGCTGAAAAAAGTAGGTATGCTATGAGAAAGAAGAGTGAGAAACAGCTCAAGCAAAATTCTCATGAATATACCTGTAAATATTTAGGAACAACAACAAAAAGATTTAAAACAGGATGTGGTTGATTTAGTTAGTTCAGTATGGTTTTGGTTCTCCTTAACCAAGCTTACAGCTTTCCTTATCAAACACTGATTTTAAAAAGTCATTTCAAACATTGTATTGGAGAACTGACAGTTGAGTTGATTTTCCTGGGGACCAAAATGAGTTCTCCAAAAAATTTCTCCTTACAGTCAAGGACAATTCCCACTCGCATGAGCCAGCTCACATGTGGTGTTCTGACTCAGAAATCCAATGTACAGAAACTATCATGTGTAGGTTGTGCATAAATCTGAACATACTTGCAAAGATATCAAAGACAAATATATGGGATTGAGATACTGGAAAGATGCAGAAATTAAAGTCCTTTGTATACAAATGTTCTCACCATTTGTGTGTGTGTGTGTGTATGTGAGAGAGACAAAGAAAGAAAGAGAGCCAAAGAGCAAGAAGTAAAGATTTTAAGTGGATCTTTAAGTGGGAGGAATAATGCTAGCAGCTGCAAATAGAGACAGGAAAGGCATGAAGATGATAGAGTAGTTGCCTCTAAGATCAAATATTGTGGTTTTGCAAACTCAATTTATTACATTAAAATAGACTTGAGCTTTACTCAACATCAAGGAAGTAACACAATGTCCTCTATCAGTCCTTCATTTATCTCATTGGTAGAGAAAATTACTTGTGAGACTCCTTTGGTTCAAATTTGCATAAATTCCCAACTTTAGGGGAATACATTGGAGCTTCAGGTCCATGCCTGACCTCCAAGTTAATGCTAGTTCCTTAAAATAAGGACATAACAAGAAAGCCAAAGAAGTCAAGGATTTTTAATCATGATATAAAAGCAAAGACAAGATACAAAGTGTCTGGAAGAAAAGTTTTAATTAAATTAGCAAAGTGGCAAAAGAAAAATCCTAGACTGGATCAACATGGTGCAGCAAGAAGGTGTGGAGGTGTGCTCCCACTCCACCCATACCACATCATAAGCACATCAAAATACATAAACATATGGAACATTTCTCACTGAAAACTAACTGGAACCTCCAGAAGGACCCCTAAACACCTAAGGCACACAAAGATGCACAAAGAATTGGGAAGGAAAAGAAAAGTGATTGGGTTAGGATCTATGCTCCTGGGATGGTACTCAGAGGAAAAGAGAGATTGCATGAACAGACACACTTCCTGGAGAGTGAGTGATCAGAGCCACAGAGTGGGCACTCCAGTTCAGGGATCCTACGTGGGGAAGATGAGCCCCCTTGGCTGGTTGGACTACTAGGAGGACTAGGAAGACTAGTTCACTATGGACTAGTAGGAGGGCTGTGAGAAGCCTGGCCTCTGCTCATGAGGATCGTGTTTGGGCTGGCTTGCCCCCCACAGAAGGGCAGAGAAATCTACCTTAGCAGCTGCTGGGTTTCACATGAAGGCCTGAGTGCACAACCCGAGCCAAGCAAACACACCAGCCCCACACACTTAACATCACAGCACAGCACATGATCTGAGGCAGTCATGACTGGAGAGAAAACTTAATCATGGGTTGAAGAAGTAACTGGTCCCAGGGGGAACCTGGATGGGGTGGAAGCAGTCATTACTGGCACTTACTCAAGCAGCCAAGATCTCTAACAGCAGCCATGACACCAGAGCTCTACCCCATACATCCTGAGAGTCTATGCAGACCCTGTAGGCCTTGCAGTGTGACGCCATCACAGGCTGGGGGTGGCAGAGGCTGAGGACAGTGACCTGCTGTGAGGGACCAATGGGACATGCACAAGGCAGCATCTGAGTGTAACAAACAATTGTGGGCACCTGGACAGGCATCACATTGAGACCACTCAGACCTCTGTCTGTGGCCAAAATGGCCTGAGACTCAGCACAGACCCCATTTGCTTTAGAAACCCCATTTCTGAGGTAAGTTTCCTGGTATGAGGAGAGGGGAAAGCATACTTAAAGAGAACAGAGCCAAGTAGGGCCTGAAACTCAAGGCTTCCCTGTGTCAGCAACTTGGAATCAGACTCTAACTCTCACAGGGTGGTGATGGGCACTGAATAGAGATGAAGTCCTGCCTCACACTTAGCTCCAGCTCTAGCCCCTCCATCTCCAGTTCCACCCACTACCAAGGTGAGAGCTGCCTGCACATGCTGAAGAAGTGACACATGCCCAGGTCAAATCCAGCTCTCACACTGAAGGCACCAGGAACATGCAGTGTGTATAGGAACACACGCACACACACATTAAGAACACCCCTTAAAGACCACAACAGGTACCTTTCACCTAAGTTAATCGAGGCAATGAAAGTTAAGCAAAATGAAGAAACAGAGGAATTGCTCTCAACTGAAAGAACAAGATACAATACTCAAAATAGTATCAACAGAAATAAATACATTATCAGATAAGGAGTTCAAAGCATTAGTAACAACAATCCTAACTGAATTAGGGAAAAGAATAGATGTACAAAATGGAAAATTCAACAAGAAACTAGAAAATGTTTAAAAGACCTAATGATAAATGAATTTGATAGCTGAAATTAAAAACACACTGGAAGGAACAAGTAATAGAATGACAAAGAATATGCATAAGTGATCTGGAAGACAGAATAATGGAAATCTCTCAACTGGAACAGCAAAACAAAAAAAAATAAACATTCAAAAAGAGTTTAAGACATCTGTATGATGCTATTACTCATACCAAGAAGGATAAAAGAGATAGAAGGGTATCAGAAAATATCTTTCTGGAAATTACAGCTGATAACATCCCAAACCAGAAAAATGAAGGAAAGATACCCAAGAACAAGGAGAACAGAGGACCCCAAAAATGATGAACCAAACATCTTCACACCAGGACACAAAATTAAAATGGCAGAAGTGAAAGATTAAGAGAATATTAAAGGGAGCAAGAGAAAAACAAAGAGTCATATACAAGGGAATCCAAATAAGGCTATTAGGTGATTTCTATGAAGAAACTTGGCAAGCCGGAAGAGAGTGGCATGATAGCAAAGTGATGAAAGGGGAAAAGCCTGCAACCAAGATATACTACCCAGCAAGGTTATGATTTAGAATCAAAGGACAGATAGAAAAATGTTGCAGACAAGCAAAATTAGGAGTTCAAGACATGTTAAATGGTCTACTCTAAGTGGAAAAGAACTAAGACGCTTCATTCAGGATAAGGGGAAAGTCCACTAGGAAAGGCAAAGGCATAAAAGGACTGAAGACGAAAATATAGACAGATATATAATGATGCAGATATAGAAGGATATAGATAGTAGATATATAAAAGAACCGATGATCAACAACTTTATAAGCCAGTTTAAAGATAAACAGCAAACAAGTGCAAAAGCAACTCTAACTACAATAAACAGTTAAGAAATAGACATGAAGATGTAAAATATGACATCAAAAGCACAAAAGATAAGGAGGAGTAAAACAGATTTTTTTAGAATGTGTTTGAACTCAAATGATTTTAAGTTACTACCAGTTTAAAACAAGTAGATATGGTTGTACATCAACATATATGAATCCCATGGTAACCACAAATCAAAGACTTCCAACAGATATACAAAAGAAAAAAAAGAAAGGAACACAAGCATACTATGAAAGAAAGGCATCAAACCACAGGGAACTCTCACCAAAGTGGGTAGAGAGGGAATGTATCTCAACATAATAAACGCCATTTATGACAAACTCACAGCTAACAATACACTCAAAGGAGAAAAACTGAAAGTATTTTCTCTAAATTTAGGAAGAAGGATGTCCACTCTTGCTACTTTTATTTAACATAGTTTTGGAAGTCCTACCACAATAATCAAACAAGAAATACAAGGCATCCATATCGAAAGCGAAGAAGTAAATCTGTCAGTATTTGCAAATGACTTCATATTATATAGAAAACCCTCAAATCTCCACCAAAATAAATAAATGAATTCAGGAAAGCTGCAAGACACAGGATTAATATACAGAATTCAGATGGGTTTTTTATATGCTAATAATGAACTATCAAAAAGAGAAACTAAAAAAAATACATTTAAAATCACATCAAAAATAATGAAATACGAGGAGTAAACCTAGCCAACGAGGTGAAAAACCTATACACGGAAAACTATAAAACACTGATGAAGACAACTGAAGATGATGCAAATAAAGGAAAAGATATCACATGCTCTTGGAATAGAAGAATTCATATTGTTAAAAGGGCCACATTACAGGCCAATATCACTGATGAACTTAGATGCAAAAATCCTCAACAAAATTCTAGCAAATAGAATCCAACAACACATCAAAAAGATCATACATCATGATCAAGTAGGCTTTATCCCA
>ML663438.1:612532-670452 GCA_007570785.1 Antilocapra americana | reverse complement strand
AGGGTGGGATGATATGGGAGAAGGGCATTGAAGCATGTTAATTGTCATGTGTCTAATCAATCGCCAGCCCAGGATTGATGCTCGGGGCTGGTGCAGCCAGATTTCCCGGGGGGGAAGGGAGGAGGGAGGGGGGTTCCGGAGGGTAAGCATATGTAAACCCATGGTGATATCATGACAATGTTTGGCAAAAACAATAAAAAAAAGGGTCACATTACCCAAAACTACCTTTAGATTTAATGCAATCCCTACCAAAATACCCATGACATTTTTCACATAATTGGCATCATCTTAAAATTCATATATAACTACAAAATACCCTGTATTGCCAAAGAAATCTTGAAATAAAAGAACAAAGCTGAAGGTACCATCCTCCCAATCAAAACAGCATGGTACTGGCACAAAAACAGGCATATAACAATGGAACAACATAGAGAGACCAAAAAAATCTATGTATTTAATGATTAATTGATTTGCAACAAGGGACACAAAAATATACATGGAGAAAAGACACTCCCTTCAATAAGTTGTGCTGGGAAAACTGGACAGTTACATGAAAAACAGTGAGAACATATCATATATTAAAAATTCAAAATGGATGGAAGACCAAAATTTAAGACCTAAAACCATAAAATTCCTAGGAGAAGACACAGGCAGAACATTCTCTGACATAAACCATGGCAGTATTTTTTAATGGATATATCCCCTTAAGCAAGAGAAATAAAAGCAAAAATAACTAAAAATGAATTAAATTTATAAGCTTTTGCATGGTAAAAGAAACCACCCATTTAAAAAAAAAACACTATGGAATGGGAGAAAATATTTGCAAATGATATGAATAACAAGGGGTTAATATCCAAAACACATAAATGACAAACAATTCAGTGCCAAACAACTCAATCAAAAAATGGGCAGAAAACGTGAATAGACATTTCTCCAAAAAAGACATACAGATGGTTCACCAGCACATGAACATATGCTCAATAGTACTGATCCTAGAGAAATGCAAATCAAAACCAAAATGACCTATCACCTCCCAACTGTCATAATGGCTATTTTCAAAATATCTACAAGTAACAAATGTTGAAGAGGATGTGGAGAAAAGGGACCCCTCATATACTGCTGGTGGAAATGTAAATTGGTGCAGCCACTGTGGAAATCATTGCACAGGTTTATTTAAAAAATAGAACAATATATGATCCAGAAATTACATTCATGGGTATGCATACACACACACACACACATAGGATGAAAATCCCAGTGTTCATAGCAGCATTATTTACAATACCCAAGATACAGGAGCAATCCAACTGTTCACCAACAGATGAATGGATTAAGAAGATGTGTTATTTATGCACAGTAGAATATTACTCAGCCATAAAAACAATGAAAGTCTGCCATTTGTAGCAACATGGATAGACTTAGAGAATATTATGATCAGCAAAATAAATCAAAGTACTGTATATCACTTTTATATGGAATCTAAAATTGAATATCATAAAACAGAAACAGATTCACAAATAGAACAAAACAGGGGTCACCAGCAGCAGAGGGAAGGGTAAAGGGGCAAGACAGGAGTATATGATTAAGAAGTTCAAACTACTATGTATAAAATAAGATATATTGACATGGTGAGGGAGGATGGGGAAGGGGAGATGTATGGAGAGAGTAACATGGAAATTTACAATGCCATTTGTAAAATAGATAGCCAACGGGAATTTGCTGTATGGCTCAGGGAACTCAAACAGGGGCTCTGTGACAACCTAGAAGGGGGGGGGGTGGAAAGGGAGATGAGAAGGAGGTTCAAGAGGAGGGGACATACATATAACTATGGCTGATTTGCGTTGATGTTTGGCAGAAACCAACAAAGTTCTGTAAAGCAATAATCGTTCAATGTCCATCAACAGACAAATGGATAAGAAAGCTGTGGTACATATATACAATGGAATATTATTCAGCCATTAAAAAGAATACATTTGAATCAGTTCTACTGAGATGGATGAAACTGGAGCCTATTATACAGAGTGAAGTAAGCCAGAAGGAAACACGACAATACAGCATACTAATGCATATATATGGAATTTAGAAAGATGATAACAATAACCCTGTATGCGAGACAGCAAAAGAGATGCAGATGTATAGAACAGTCTTTTGGACTCTATGGGAGAGGGCAAGGGTGGGATGATATGGGAGAATGGCATTGAAACATGTAAATTATCATAAGTGAAATCAATCACCAGCCCAGGTTTGATGCTTGATACAGGGTTTGGTGCACCGGGATGACCCAGATAGATGGAATTGGGAGGGAGGGGGGAGGGGGTTCTGGAAGGGGAACACATGTATATGCATGGCAGATTCATGTCAATGTATGGCAAAACCAACACAATAATGTAAAGAAAGTAAATAAATAAATAATTTTTTTAAAAAAAGAATAAAAAAATAAATAAAACAGGATATACTGTATAGCACAGGAAATTTTAACCATTTTATTTTATCTGTAAAAGTACAGAGTCACTATGCTGATCGCCTGAAACTAATATCACTGTAAGTCAAATATAATTCAATTAAAAATAAAAAATAGTGATTACTGATACAATTGGGAAAAAAGAAAAATAGAAAACCTAATGGAGTGAATGGAAGAAGAAAACAAAACATGTAATGTACATGAGATCAATTTGCCAACATTCCTTGGTTCATGGAGAAAGTAATGGAGTTCCAGAAAAACTTCTGTTTCTTTGACTACATTAAAGGCTTGACGGTGTGGATCACAACAAACTGGAAAATTCTTAAAGAGATGGAGTAACAGACCACCTTACCTGTCTCCTGAGAAACCTGCATCCAAGTCAAGAAACAAGAGAACCAGGCATGGAACAAGGCACTGATTCAAAACTGGGAAAGGAGTACAACAAGGCTGTATATTGTAACTCTGCTTCTTTAACTTATATGCAGAGCACATCATGTGAAAGGTCAGGCTGAATGAATCACAAGCTGGAAACAAGATTGCCAGGAGAAATATCAGTAACTTCAGATATGCAGATGATACCACTCTCATGGCAAAAAGTGAAGAGGAACTAAAGAGTCTCTTCATGAGAGTGAAAGATGAGAGTAGAAAAGCTGGCTTGATACTCAACATTCAAAACACTAAAATGGCATCCAGTCCCATCACTTCATGGCAAATGGGGAAAAAGTGTAAGCAGTAACAGATATTCTTTTCTTGGGCTCCAAAATCAATGCAGATGGTGACTGCAGCCATGACATTAAAATATGCTTGCTCTTTGAAAGAAAAGCTTTGACATACCTACACAGCATATTAAAAAGCAGAACCATTACTTTGGCAACAAAGGTCCATATAGTCAAAGAGATTTTTTCCAGTAGTCATGTACAGATGTGAGGCTTGGACCATAAAGAAGGCTGAGCACCAAAGAATTGATGCTTTTGAACTGTGGCATTGGAGAAGGCTCTTGAGAGTCCCTTGGACTGCAAGGAGATCAAACCAGTCTATCCTAAAGGAAATCAAACCTGAATATTCATTGCAAAGACTGATGCTGAAGCCAAAGCTCCAATACTTGGCCACCTGATGCAAAGAGCCAACTCAATGGAAAAGACCCTGATGCTGGGAGAGATTGAAGGCAAAAGGAGAAGAGGGCAGCAGAGGATTAGATGGTTAGATAGCATCACCAATTTAGTGGACATGAATTTGAGCTAACCCTGGGAGATAGTAGAGGACAGAAGAGCCTGGCTTGCTGCAGTCCATGGGGTCTCAAAGAGTACAAGCACACAACATAACGACTGAACAACAATAACAGCAATGTGTATGAATATCAGTTTGCTATATCTTGATCTTGTAGGTTTTGAAAAATTAATTGCACTTGAACAAATCACTATGCTGTGTTTACATTTATTTTTATTTCACTATGACTAAGGTAATCTATTCTATTTATCATTTGCATGTTTTAGAAAAACTCATATATGGTGTTTGTCTTATCTATACAATAGCACAACCATAGTCAATATAGTCTAACTTTATGTTTTGTTATCTATCATTATTACTTGACAATGATACTAATATAGAGTGGCATTGGCCAGCAAGGGAAATATTAGAAACTGTTGTGTATAAGTTAATTGTGCACATTTTGGTTCTACAAAATGCATTACAGCATTATACATGGAATGCTTGAGATAATTAAATGTAATTTTAAGCTACATGATACTTGGATAACTATGCTAAATCATTTATGAAGCCATATGTGAGAAAAAAAAAGGAGCTGAATGAGCTCTCCATCTTGATGACCCAAACCATGATCAACATATAAACAGAGTAAACAATTATTCTTTAACAAGCACCTCACCCCTAGTTTTATTATGAATATCTTCTAAATTTTATCAGAAGCTTTATCTGATTCTGAGCAATAATTATCTAATGATCATCCACATATTCCAGAATTTTTTTAAGAGGCTAATATTTTTCACTTAAGCTACCAGTACCAGTACTTTTCAAAAGTCAGTGCCATTTAATGATCTAAAAAATATTCAAACAAGACACAGATTTAGCTTGCCAGAATCTTGCGTATATTTGTAGGCCTCTCATCAATCAGGCACAAAGAAGAGCTACAAAAACACAGCAGAAAGATCTTTTTAAAATTTGCATAGTTCAAAACTATACACAACTACAAAAAAATATTCTCTTCCTTGGACCATTTCAAATTTCCATTCTAGTTTCTACTTGTTCACACCACAATATTTGGTGTGGTGGTTAGTCGCTAAGTTGTATTTGATGCCTTGTGACCCCATGGACTGTAGCCTGCCAGGCTCCTCTGCCCATGGAATTCTCCAGGTAAGAATATTGGAGTGGGTTGCCCTCTACTTCTCCAGGGAATCATCCTGACACAGGGATCGAACCTGTGTCTCCTGCTTTGGCAGGTGGATTATTTATCACTGAGCCACCAGGGAAGGCACCACAATTTAGCCACCCACATATCATACAACATGGAAGCTGGGAAAGAGAGAAACATCAGGAGAAACAGTGGAGTGGCTCAAACCACAGAAACTTGTTGTCTTTGTCATGAGAAAGTTCCTTTTATTCTCTGATGAAGTCTAGGAACCTCAAGTTATTTACTCCGAAAGTCTTAATGACTTATTCTTTAACTCACATCTCTGGGATTAGATTTCTTGCCCATCAATGGTTCAGCAGAAACATGCTCACCTGTCAACTAATCTGCTTGGAGAGGGAGAGAGATAAAAATATTGTTTAGTTAAGAGAACAGGCTTTTACTGAGCATGTTCTCAATCCTGGCTCTATGACTTATAGCTGTGAGACCTTAGGTAAATGATTCATTTTCTCTCTATCTCAATTACTTACTTGCAAATTCATAATAAAACAATGTTATTTTCACCATATAATTTATGAGCATTACATAAGATAATATTGGTAAAGTGCAGTGAAAAATACCTAACCAATTATTATGAGGACAATGTGAAAGCTATTTGTAAGAAAGGAATGAGCCTTATCAAGTGGTGTATCAAGTGGTGGGTCTATTTGAGATGCAAGAGGGACAAAGTGTATTTAAAGAGCTACCTGAAATAGTGATGTCACAAAGACGGCAATATAAGTGGTTCCTGATTTTGGTTCTGCTCACAAGAGCTGAGAGTGGGGTGGGAGAGGTGAGGCTGTACCTCAGACACCAAACAGACTGCATTAGATAGTAAGTGAAGCAGCTACTGGTTGACTGCATTGCCCCTCCCCAAGCCAGTGTAGCACCACAGGGAGAGGTCTCCCATAAGCCTCTGGTTCCTCAAGTGGGAAAGGGAAACCCAGGGGAGACAATCAGCTTCCCCCAGCATGTGGGTCACTTTGCAGAAGAGCTCAACTATGATCTTGTACCTTGAGAAATGCAGGGGAATTGGCAGGACTTGAGCACTGGGAATCTGTGATGGAAAAAAAGGATAGGGGCTTGCAACAACCAGCACAGGGATCTCAAGTTCCTATGTGTAATTCCCAGGCAGTAAACCAAACCAATGCTTTCTTCATCTGCAGAATCAAGTCAGTGGCACACTCTGATCAGGGCCTACACAGGGTGCAGACTGACTTAATTAAGATCTTCAAATAAGGAGCTCTGCCAGACTTAGAGTCTGATTTGCCCACAGAAAGATCTGAATCATAGCCCCACCTGCTGTGGAAAGTGTCTTCTGATTTCATCTGACCAGAGGACTGGCAAGAACTCCTGGAAGCGGTGTGGCCCAGTAGCACTTGAACCAAGAGACAGGCAGGCAGAGCAGGTCACCCCCACAGAAAAGTCACCACCAGGCATGGAGCATTTGAGTGATGCACACAGACAGGGGGATTAAATCAACATCAAGCCTGAGAGGACCTCCCAGCCCTTCCTAACTGGAGATCCTTGTCTGGGAAACAGAGTAGCCTGGAGTTGCCCCTCCTCAACCATGCAGGGGCAAGGGAGCCGAGATACAGCTCCACCCACTGTGCTGGAAGATAGTGTCTTCCAGCCCCATCTAACCAGAAGGGCTGGAGAGAAGTCCTGGAAGGTGTGCAGCCCAGCAGCACTTGAGCCAAGAAGTGGGTAAGCAGAGTATATAGTTTATCAAATAAATCCAGTGGCCCTGTTTACCCAGGGAACTTGGGGTGCTGTTCAGCTTGAGTTCAGACAACAAAGAGCCACGTGTACCCCAATGTTCATCGCTGCACTGTTTACGATAGCCAGCACATGGAAGCAACCTAGATGCCCATCAACTGACGAATGGATAAGAAAGCTGTGGTACATATACACAATGGAATATTACTCAGCATTAAAGAAAAAATTCATTTGAATCAGTTCTACTCAGATGGACGAAACTGGAGCCCATTATCCAGAGTGAAGTAAGCCAGAAGCAAAAACAACAATACAGTATATTAATGCATATATATGGAATTTAGAAAGACGGTAACAAGAACCCAGCATGCGAGACAGCAAAAGGAACGCAGATATATAGAATAGACTCGTGGACTCTGTGGATGAGGAAAAGGGTGGGATGATAAGGGAGAATGGCATTGAAACATGTTAATTATCATATGTTTAATCAATCGCCAGCCCAGGATTGATGCTCGGGGCTGGTGCAACGAGATTTCCCGGGGGGAGGGAGGAGGGAGGGGGGTTCTGGTGGGGGAGCATATGTAAACCCATGGTGATATCATGGCATTGTATGGCAAAACTAATAAAAAATAAATAAAAAAATAAAATGTATCCTGAACCTAAAAAAAAAAAAAAAAGACAGCAAAGAGCTTTACTGGCTTTAGAGCTGTTTCTCTCACTGCATCTGGGCAGGAAATCTGATTTGTAGTTCCACTAAACACTGAATATTTCCTTCAGCTCACTTACCCAGAGTATACAGGAAGCTGCATAGCCCATACAACAGTCCTATATACAGTAGCAATTGAAAAGAAAGCACAACCTGTGGATTCCCCAATTTATGGAGCAAAACTGGTGGCCTCACTTCAACAGTGAATTCAGTTCACTCTGGCCCTTTTCAGGTCCCCAAACAACAAGCTGTACAGGCACTGCTGCCCTGCCTGGAGAAGGAAGCTAATCCATAGTCCCATCTACAACTGAATATACTATCCTGTCCAAACCATCTAGTAAAGCCTTACCAGAGAATCCAAGCAAACATGGAGCTCATCCTACAGCCTCAGTTGGGTAGGAACTGAGCAAGCAGTCCTATACAAGTGTTCTCAGCTGGTGACACACACCCCCTTCCCCATTCTCAGGGCTTGAACACTTTTCCTTGCCTCAAAATAGAACATACTAGTAGGCCTTACCTGCCCAAGAACATTACCAGCAGACACCTTAAGAACTGAGTTGACTGAGCTTACTGGTGAAGATCTATCTCAGCCAAAACAAACCTGCAAAGTCTGGAAGAGGAGCCTGATTATTCAAATGCACAAATACCAATGTAAGGAATCAAGAGATCGTGAAAAATAAGATAAATATGACACCAAATGGAAGTAATAAAGTGCAGATAATTGAACCTAAAGAAATGGAGAACTATAAACTCTCAGACAGAACCTCAAAATAATCCTGTTAAGGCAGTTCAGTGAACTAGGACAAAATACAGGCAACTAAATGAAAGGAAATAGCAACCATCAAAAACAAAATAAAAGCAACAACATAAAACAACCATAAATCCTATTAAGAGAGTTGAAAATTATGATAAATGAACTGAAGAATTCAATAGAGAATTTCAAAAGCATACTCAACCACGTAGAAAAAAGAATCAGTGACCTGGAGAATAGGACATTAGAAATTACCTTGTCAGAGAAGTAAATAAAGTGAAAAGAGCCTATGGGAAATTTGACACACAATGAAAACAAATCATATTCATATTTTGGAAATTTCAGAAGGCAAAGAGAAAGGAATCAAAAGTATATTAAAGCAACAATGGCTGAAAATTTCCTAAACCAGGGGAAAGAAATGAACATCCAAATCAATGTGGTTCAAAAGATCCCAAATATGTGGAACCTGAATCAGGCTACCCAAGACATACTAAATGTTCAAAATCAAAGAATACTAAGAATAGCAAGAGAAAAGAGAGATGTTACATACAAGGGAGTCCACATAGATCTATCAGTGGATTTCTGAATAGAAACTTTGCAGGCCAGGAGACAATGAGTTGGCATATTTAAAATACTGAAAGAAAACAACTGTCAACAAAAAATTATATACCCAGTGATGATGTTCTTCAGCAATAAAGAAGCGAAACAAATGCTGAGGGAGTTCATTACCACCAAACCTGAGTTACAGGAATTCTGAAGGGAGAGCTTTGTGTGGAAGGAAAAGAACAGTAATTAACAGCCTAAAAACAAAAAAGGTAGTGTAAATCTCACCGGTAATGATAAATATATAATCACTGATTCTTCAGTAGGAAAACAGTGATGAATAATTCACTTACAACTCTTTTTTTTAAAGGAAGGTAAAGAGCTTCCTGCTATTTTTGACTTATTTTAATGATGAAATACAGATATCTAAAATCTTTCTTTGTATAGATGTTTACCTTGTTTGGGGAGGTGTCAAGTTATATTTCTATATATTTCTATATACTAACACAGGAAAGTAGATGTTGGCCATGTAACCTAATACAACCCCCTAAAACATAATGTTGTACACAGGCAACTTATGTTATAAGCCAATGACACCTTGATGACATAAATAAAAGGAGAGAGAAAAGTAGTACTTAAAAAGTCAACCAACTTCTGGTTTCCCATCCAGTATGTGAGAAGCTTGGGAGATGCCATACTATACAAACAAGGAAAAGGGCTAAACAAACAAAATCAACAACTCTTCCTTGGTCTCTAAGAGAATTGAGAACACAGGGCAAACTGCTACTCCCTGCCCCTGCCCTCCACAAAATCATTGAAACCACCAGTCTCCTTTCTTGACTGATGGCAGGAACTCATAACCAGATTTATATCCACCACAGCTACCCCTCAAGCAGAAAACCAGATTTTCTTCTGGGCAAACAGACGTCCCAACAGAAAAGACCTTAACATACTAACATTCAGAGATCTCCTGAGGAAACAACTGGGTCTATGCTCAATCACTCTATACTAAAGCACACCTGCTGACAAAACCTGCCCATGTGTAAGATGTGAACTAACATTTTAGTCTCTGTGTCTTAAGCCTGAATTGGCAGCCAAAGAAAACCAGGTGTTTGAGAACCCAAATGTGGAAGAATAATCAAATCTTAAAAAAAAACAGTAAAAAAAAAACACTTGTAGTAAAGAAGACAATGTAAAACTTGAAGAATGCTTTAAACTTCTAATACAAGTGGAGAGATAGAAGATGTTGCATAACAGAAAAAGAACATGAGCCCATAAAAAACAATGTTGAGAAATCTAAAATACTTTTTGGATATGATATATGATAGCAAAAATAAAAACAAAGTCAATATAAATGTTTGGAGGTTATTATGAGGATGCTGCTCATAAAAAGACACGGAAAAGAGCAGAGAAAAAAATTTATGAACTATATGCAGGCATAAATACCCAATAATGCAATTTCAGAATGAAAGGGAAAACACAGGGCAGGGAATATACTAAGAATTAATATAAGAAATTGCCTCAAATTTACCAAGAGCTTAAGCTTGTAGAATGAAAGGGGCTTAAAGGGTCCAGTATATGAATAGAAAGTGCCACTCCAAGGCAGAAAATCATGACATTTCAGGACACAGGGAATAAAAGTTACAACCATAGAGAGAGAATCATAAATCCAATCCCTTTCTTTTCCTTTTTAAAGTTATGGCCACTATCTAACTTCTATGCTACCTTACAAAATAAAAGAACAAGCATCAGCTTTTTTTAAAAAAAAGTAGTCCTCCTAAAATACTATCTGAAGATTAAGATAAATTTAACATTTCCAACTTTATGATTCCATAGACCTGCTACAATATAATTCAGAATTCTGTAGTCAATCCTCCCTAAAACAAAATACCTCTTAATGGCCTATGACCAAGGCAGTATTTTTACCTCAATCCCTTTCCTTCACTTCTTACTTAATGACAAAATTGATATCAAATGCATATAAATTATACCAACTATTTTCTCTAGTGAGAAAATCTGGGCTATTTTAAATGTTTTACATTTTTACTTGACTGTTTTTGAAGTCTAGATGCTACAGGGAAGAACTGACTCCATGCTGGATCTACTTTTTTACTTTTAGCCTTTGCTTCCCATTGTTTTTGTTCACTAAAAGGATACGGTTTATACATAATGGCCTTCCTTGGCAAATCTTGCCCTTTTGCTTGAATGTTAAACCAAAATGCTTTTGTTTATGACCCTGTCCACCTGTAGATGGCTACAGGAAGGAAAAAAGTAACACATCCCCTTTCAAGGCTGGCCATTCTAGAAGATACTTGCAAGATTAATGGCATTTTTACTTAATTTCCTCACCTACTCCAAACTCTGTTCTATAAAAGAACCTGGTATCCAGATCCTGATAAGATGGTTATTTTGAGACCTTAGTCTGCCACCTTCTCAGTCTGTTGGCTTTCCAAATAAAGTTGTATTACTTGCCTCAACACCTTGTCTCAAATTCAGGGGCCTGTCCTGAGGCAGAGTGAGCTTAGACTTGGTAACATAGATATATACACATTTTCTCCAAACAACTGAGTATAAAATTCTCATTTCTCAATTCTTATGAGTTCATATGTTTAAATTTGCTTTTATAAGTTTAAGGAAATTCCATTGGCTTTTCTTCTCAAGAGATTCAAAACTATTTGCCTTTTTCCCAGAATATACATGACCATGCTATAAACATGATCAATGTGAGAAGCAATGAGCCACCATTTGCTCATGGAGCTTTACTCTGAAGACAAAAATTTACTTAGACTTAGCTGAGGTGGCTAAGTCTAGTAATAATGAGACTAAATTAATAATTTGAATAGAATTCAAAATAATTGTCTATAGTAAACTGCATTTATTGAGTACTTCTTAAGCCACTATTCTCTGACCAAGACATCTCAGGAAATTTGCTCCTAAGGGGACATAGAAAGATAGGAAGCTCTTCCTCTCAGGTTTTCTCTTTAAAGTAACAACCACACAAAAATTTAAATGAAACTCTTATTTATACTGATATTTAGTTGTACAGAAACACAAATGGCAGGATTTCAGATACATGAAAGTTCTGAATTTATCAAAATAAGGTTTAAATAGAACTATTCAGCTACAGAAAACCTATTTTCCAAACCCCATATCTAGATGAATGATCTGACAATAGGAATGAACATTTAAAATTGAATTTATCCCTGAACATTTGGTAAGTGTAATTACCCTATCTGTAGCTATAAAGCAGGCTCACAGACAGTTTCCCAAAAACAAGTCGTTTTTAATAGTGAAGATTTCAGCAAGTCTAGAAAGTGTAAAGGGACCTTGGTTAAAAAAAAAAAAAACATACACAGAACTCCTAGGTTCAAGTGATTCCCTTATCATAAGCTCCAGATGTCTTCATTTTTTGTTCTGGGACTTGCTCATCTTTCTGTACTATCACATCAGGACGAAGACGAGAACAAGTTTATAGAGAAAAGAAGTGCCAGTGTAATGGCTCTGCAGCCAGATAATGCAGAGATAGCAAGTCATGCTCACAGAGCAAAAGGACACACGTTTTCTAAAATAGGAATTCTAATCCCACTGGGCTTCTCTGTGTGTGAATTTAACCTTTAGAATTAGAATTTTTGAACCCCTGGAAATGAACTAATGCTTTGTGTAAACTACAGAAAACAGATGGAAGTGTGTTCCAGGCAGCACATTTAAATACAAGACCATTTCTGTACCTGCCAAAGCTGCTGTGCTGCCTCGAAGGGTAAATCTGAGCTTAACAAATCAAATGAAGCTACCCCACAACACGGCTTCAATTCAGAAGAGACAAGCACTACTGTGATTTCCCAAACACTCACATTATCACAAAAATGAGAAGTGCACACTTGGTCTGACATATAGAATAGATATTTCTTATTCTAAAAGCATTCAACCGAATCTTCATGGTGCTACAAAAAACTTTTAAATTGCTTCATCTCTGGATTAATAATTACAGGTTTTTCCAACTTTTAGGACTGATGGTTAGAAAGAGAAAATAGTTACTTGAAAAACCATTTTGAGTTCAATAATTTTTGTACTTAAAAGCCAAAGTTTTTGACAGGTGAAAAAATAATGTTTTATTGTGTTATATTCACAATTCTTTGATTATTGCATTAAAATACATATTAAATTTATTAACAACATTTTTAAGTGTACAATTCAGCTGTATTAAATACATTCATACTGCAAAACCATCATCACCATCCATATGCATAACTCTTTTCAACTTGCAAAAGTGAAATTCTATACCCATTAAGTAACTCTCCATCCCCTCCTTCCCCTCAGTCCCTGGAAAATCACCATTCTACTTCCTGTCTCCAAGATTTGGTAACTCTAGGTATATCATACAATTAGAACAATTTAGTACTTATATTTTTGTGATGGGCTTATCTCACTTTGGATGATGTCCTCAAGGTTTATCCATGCTATATAGCATGAGTCAGAATTTCCTTTTTAAGGCTGAATAATATTCTGCTATATTTACTTACTAAAGTAGGCTTATTCAGTCATTCAGTGGCCAATGGGGTTGATGCCATGGTTTAGCTACTACATATAAGGTTGCTATGAACATGAATAATATTTAAATGAATGTTTAATGCAATTCAGTTCCTAAACAGAAGTATGTTCATGTTCAAAGTTAGCAGCGACCAATATGATGTATATTAAAATCACCCAATTTTTGTTAATAGGCAGATACAGTAATTGTGATCACCATAAATATACTAATAACGCTAAATGGAAATATAATAGCAGCAGGATAAAGGATACAATTAATTGAAGGTTTTTACTTCTTGTTCAGTTCAGTTGCTCAGTCATGTCCAAATCTTTGTGACCCCATGAACCGCAGCATGCCAGGCCTCCCTGTCCAGTACCAACTCCCAGAGTCCAACCAAACCCATGGCCATCGAGTCAATGATGCCATTCAGCCATCTCCTCTGTTGTTCCCTTCTCCTCCTGCCAATCTTTCCCAGCATCAGGGTTTTCTCCAATGAGTCAGCTCTTCGCATCAGGTGGCCAAAGTATTGGAGTTTCAGCTTCAACATCAGTCCTTCCAATGAACACCCAGGACTGATCTCCTTTAGGATGGACTGGTTGGATCTTGTTGCAGTCCAAGGGACTCTCAAGAGTCTTCTCCAATACCACAGTTCAAAAGCATCAATTCTTTGGCACTCAGCTTTCTTCACCGTCCAACTCTCACATCCATACATGACTACTGGAAAAACTACAGCCTTGACTAGACAGACCTTTGTTGGCAAAGTAATGTCTCTGCTTTTTAATATGCTATCTAGGTTGGTCATAACTTTCCCTCCAAGGAGTAAGCGTCTTCTAATTTCATGGCTGCAACCAAAATCTGCAGTGATTTTGGAGCCCAGAAAAATAAAGTTAGCCACTGTTTCCACTGTCTGCCCATCTACTTGCCATGAAGTGATGGGACCAGATGACATGATCTTCGTTTTGTGAATGTTGAGCTTTAAGCCAACTTTTTCACTCTCCTCTTTCACTTTCATCAAGAGGCTCTTTAGTTCTTCTTCACTTTCTGCCATAAGAGTGGTGTTACCTTCATATCTGAGGTGATTGTTATTTCTCCTGGCAATCTTGATTCCAGGTTGTGCTTCCTCCAGCCCAGCATTTCTCATGATGTACTCTGTATATAAGTTAAGTAAGCAGAGTAACAATATACAGGCTTGACATACTCCATTTCTTATTTGGAACCAGTCTGTTGTTCCATGTCCTGTTCTAACTGTTGCTTCCTGACCTGCATACAGGTTTCTTAAGAGGCAGGTCAGATGATCTGGTACTCCCATTTCTTTCAGAATTTACCACAGTTTATTGTGATCCACACAGTCAAAGGCTTTGACATAGTTAATAAAGCAGAAATACATGTTTTGCTGGAACTCTCTTGCTTTTTCGATGATCCACCAGATGTTGGCAATTTGATCTCTGGTTCCTCTGCCTTTTCTAAAACCAGCTTAAACATCTGGAAGTTCATGGTTCAGGTATTGCTGAAGCATGGCTTGGAGAATTTTAAGCTCTACTTTCCTAGTGTGTGAGATGAGTGCAATTGTGTGGTAGTTTGATCATTCTTTTGGCATAGCCTTTCTTTGGAATTGGAATGAAAACTAACCTTTTCCAGTCCTGTGGCCAATGCTGAGTCTTCCATGTTTGCTGGCATATTGAGCGCAGCACTTCCACAGCATCATCTTTTAGGATTTGATATAGCTCAACTGGAATTCCATCACCTCCACTAGCTTTCTTCATAGTGATGCTTCCTAAGGCCCACTTGACTTCACATTCCAGGATGTCTGGCTCTAGGTGAGTGGTCACACCATCATTATTATCTGGGTCATGAAGATGTTTTTTGTACAGTTCTTCTGTGTATTCTTGCCACCTCTTCTTAAAATCTTCTTCTTCTGTTAAGTCCCTACCACTCCTGTCCTTTATCGAGCCAATCTTTGCATGAAATGTTCCCTTGGTATCTCTAATATTTTTTGAAGAGATCTCTAGTCTTTCCCATTTTACTGTTTTCCTCTATTTCTTTGCACTGATCACTGAGGAAGGCTTTCTTATCTCTCCTTGCTATTGTTTGGAAATCTGCATTCAAATGGGCATATCTTTCTTTTTCTCCTTTGCTTTTAGCTTCCTGTATTTTCCCAGCATTTATAAGGCCTCCTCAGACAGCCATTTTGCTTTTTTGCATTTCTTTTTCTTGGGGATGATCTTCATTCATGTCTCCTCTACAATGTCACGAACCTCCATCCACAGTTCATCAGGCATTCTGTCTATCAGATCTATTCCTTTTAATCTATTTCTCACTTCCACTGTATAGTCATAAGGGATTTGATTTAGGTCATACCTGAATAGTCTAGTTACTTCTTGTGAAAGGATGAAATTAAATGAATGAGGGAAAGTGAGTCCAAGTTAAGTGCAACACTGGATTCCCAAAACACATACAATGCATTAAAACCTAAAACATATGTCAGCGAGAAAGGAGGAAGGGAAAAGCTTCAGGGCATTTTAAGTGGAGATGGAACAATTTTGTCCATATAATAAACCTTAAATTTTACCTTGTGATTAATTACATTGCCTTTCTCTTGACAACATGGGCCTCAGACTGAAATAGAACAGAACTAGGAGTTGACATTTTGCAGCTATGCATATGCTGTTTTGACATCCTTTATAAACTGTCAAAACACATTTCTCATACAAAGTTTCTGAATCTTACAAGGAAATCAAAGATGGTAGACATGCAAACTTTATTTTCCAACTATTTTTAAGGCTAAGCCTACACTTTGAGTTAGAAAAGTTTCCATTTTACTGCTAGAGAGTCACAAAGTCCAAAGGCTAGCCTTTTGCCAGCTTTATTGAACAATTTTGGGTAATTGTGGAAATATCTTTTTTGCTCCTAAAAATTGCAACTCATTATCTGCTCTCTCCAGCACTCAACCTAAACCTGTAATACTAATTTTAACCTCTTATGTTATGTTAATAAAACCTAACAGCAGGCATTAGAGTACAGGACATAGAGGTTACTGAATCAAAACACCTTATAGACAATCACTACTCTACCCTAATACAGCAAACTCCAAAAAGATATCTAACTCCAGATGTTTGAAAACCTGAGCAAACTGAATATCAGAACTTGTGCATCAAGCTCAATCTTTTAAAATTAATGATTTCGTGTTTGATGTAACAATTTTACATACCAAAGACAGAACAGTATTAACTAAATGCAGGAGTTATAGACTAGGGGGTGTATGTGTGAAAAGACATCACAGAGTCTGGCAATTACCACCTCCCTCTCTATCCACCAAATCATTTCTGCTGGTAGTTAGCTGAGAGTTTAAAAATTTCCAAAATATTTTAATCTTTGGGATCTGAGAACAAGAACTCAACAGTTCCCTGGAATGTTCATCAACTCCTAAAATCCTAAATTATTCCTAAAAGTTATTTCTACTGCTTTATTTTCTCTTTATTCAGTAGGGATATATGCTGCTGTTGTTCAGTTGGTCAGTCGTGTCTGACTCTTTACGACCCCATGGACTGCAGCATGCCTGGCCTCCCTGTCCTACACCATCTCCCGGAGCTTGATCAATTCATGTCCATTGAGTCAGTGATGCCATCCAACCATCTCGTCTTCCGTTGTCACCTTCTCCTCTTGCCTTCAATCTTTCCCAGCAACAGGGTCTTTTCTAATGAGTCAGTTCTTTGCATCAGGTGGGCAAAGTATTGGAACTTCAGCTTCAGCATCAGTCCTTCCAATGAATATTCAGGACTGATTTCCTTTAAGATAGACTGATTGGATCTCCTTGCAGTCAAAGGAACTCTCAAGAGTCTTCTCCAATACCACAGTTCAAAAGCATCATTTCTTCAGTGCTCAGCTTTCTTTATAGTCCAGCTCTCACATCCATATATGACTACTGTAAAAACCATAGCTTTGACTAGATGGACCTTTTTCAGAAAAGTAATGTCTCTGCTTTTTAATATGCTATCTAGGTTGGTCAAAACTTTTCTTTCAAGGAGCAAGCGTCTTTTACTTTTATGGCTGCAGTCACCATCTGCAGTGATTTTGAAGCCCAAGAAAATAAATTCTGCTACTGTTTCCATTGTTTTCCCATCTATTTGCCATGAAGTTATGGGACCAAATGCCATGATCTTAGATTTTTGAATGTTGGGTTTTAAGTCAACTTTTTCACTCTCCTCTTTCACTTTCATCAAGAGGCTCTTTAGTTCCTCTTCACTTTCTGCCATAGTAGTGGTATCATCTGTATATCTGAGGTGATTGATATTTCTCCTGGCAATCTTGATTCCAGCTTGTGCTTCACCCAGCCCTGTGTTTCTCATGATGTGCTCTGCATATAAGTTAGAGAAGCAGAGTGACAGCATACAGCCTTACTGTACTCCTTTCCCAATTTGGATCCAGTAGCAAACCTGCATACAGGTTTCTCAGGAGGCAGATAGGTGGTCTGGTATTCCCATCACTTTAAGAATTTTTCACAATTTGTGTTCCATACAGTCAAAGGCTTTAGCATAGTCAATGAAGCAGAAGTAGATGTTTTTCTGGAATTCTCTTGCTTTTTCTATGATTTAATGGATGTTGGCAAATGGATCTCTGATTCCTCTATAAAGCATGATCAATAAAAATATTAACTTTACAAAGAAATACATTCAATAGTGAATATTAAACAATTGGAAAATGCCAGTGAACAGTACTGACTAGTATTTTAAGAGCTAATATTCAGACTTCCTGGTGAGGTTAACTTCATCATCAGTACACAGAATCATGTGTTGAAATCGTCAATTTGAAAACTTATTTGTTCTCAAACACATTATTTCTTGGAAGATAACTCATAGCATTTCTATGAAATATACTATACATATAAACTATTGATATTTTATTTATAAGAATGTTTTGCTTGCAGCAGGCAGATACACACACACACACACACACACACACACACACCCTTAACTTTGAAAATTATGTCTAAATAATGAAAAAAATTTCATTTAAAGAGTTGGACTATGTTACCTTTTACTGTCACTTCCTCTAATATGATTTAAGAAATATGCTAATGTTTTACATCATACTATATTTAGCAATTAGGATTAACATTTAAATATGTGGCTATTTCTTACAGTGATATTTCTACTTCTGGGAACTTCCTTCAGCCTGTCTAAATATTTATTACTGTGAAACTATATGGCATACAAGAGGAACTTCACTTTTAGATAAAAGGCAGAGGGCTACATTTGTATGAAACAACACAAACCATAAATTACCATATTTATTTAGGCGAGCAGGGCCAATGAAAGTTATTTATAACTATAGATTAATCAGTAATAACATTTTTAAGATGTCTGAGCATATGCTTAATATTGCAGGTCTAGGCTGTCATGAAACTTTTATTGCCTATAAGAAATGCTAGTAGTTTTCCAGGGTATAAACTTTTGCTTCCTAGAGAGTAGAGCACATTATGAACATGTTTTTAATAGGACTTCATTTTCTGATGATGGCAATAATACAGATGTGCACTCCCACTTTTTCTGCCCTAGGCCAGACACCTTTGGATATTACAGATGTTTCATCTGAGAAAAATTTTCAACTGACTTTAAAAGTAGATTATATCTAATTAAAATGCAGATCTTCTGCTATTTAAAAAAATTAAAGATAGTGGTGCATAAGAAAACAAATAAATGCTTTGAGAGGTAGTATGGGAAAGAATTGAAAAGGAGGTAGTTTAATAAGCCCCTATAGAGAGTGATGTGATCTTGTATACAGGGCCTCTTGACGACAAGAAGTCTCCCAATCTGGGAAACATTTCATTAAAAATATACTTTTTGAAGACAAGGGTCAATCCTAGGTCAATGAGGACAATAAACCATAATAACTGTATGCTGTGCAGTATTAAACCATCCAAGTTTATCATTTTATCTGTGTTATATTAATGATGCATCAGATAGCAAAGCATACAAATACACAAAAATATGCTTTGTCTCAGGCCTAAAATTAATTCATTTTGGAATACATGGCTAATTTTATTATTATTATTATTTCAGGTTGGGTTCACTGGGAATCCAAGTCTGAAAAAGAATTTCAGGTGTTTATGACGGCATGCCCATTATAAATTAAATTAAACACCTATAGAGTAAAAGAGCAAAGAATCAAGAGTAGAGAGAGATCGACTACACTACCAAGCCAGACAGCAGCTCCTGCCAACCCTAAAGAAAATTCTGCAGCTAGAATTCCTCCTACTGAACATAGTCTGAACTTTGTACAAAATGAAAGGCCCTTTATATTCCCTTATACATTAGTCTCTGAATGAGGTCAATGTAAGAAAGTGACCTGACTCCAGGTACTTCTGCAGCTGAGGCAACCTCCACAAGGGCTCATGACTGAAGGCAGTCTGCAAAAGCACTTCAACCTGGGCAACATTGCCACATCGACCAGAGAGAGTTTACGTTGCACAAAACAGATGGTAGTTCCTAAATCTCTTCATAGTTAGCATTTTCCCTCAGGATGAGAATATAAAAAAATGATACTTTTTCTTCATACTTTTCTGGCTCCAATCTATAGAGTAACCAAAAGTTTTGATAATTGACCTTTCTTTAAATCATACTGCCTGAAAGAACTTTAAAGATGTGAAAAGTAGTTTGTGTTCTTTAAATATGTAGTCTTTGTAAAAAAAAAGACTTGAGTAATTTGTCAAATAAATTATATATATATATATACACACACACATATATAATATGAATTTACATTTGTGCTTAAGTATAGTTATATATCACAAATCTTATTAAGGAGATAAAAAAATATTTAAAGTGAAACAATTAAAATGACTAACAGTTTCTTCACACAACAGAAATCTCACTTTCAGAAATACTAATCTGGATGTCTGCCTTGCATTCAAAAAGGTGAGTCTTTTAAATTACCTTGAAACATAATATTTCATCTTTTTCTGAATTCCTTTTGAAATTAAAAAAAAAACAACAGAACTTTAGAACTTGATCTGTATACTCTTTCACTATTACTTGATGCTGTAGGCTGTGCCCTTACCATTCTGGCACTGCTCATTCCCTTTTCGAGAAGCCTCACGTGACTCCTTATTCTATCTCTTTCCATTCCCTTTGCCCAGATCCACCACACCCAGGCCTCCAAAGATTATGTTTCATTTTTATGTATACCATAAACTCATTTAGAATTGAGAATGACATGGTTCTGATGTTTGATTTTAAACAAGTTACTTAACTGAACAGTAGAATCAAATTAGAACAAATCAGAACAAATATGGGAAAGAAGGAATGTGGGAATAAGACTCCATAGCAGAAGACAAGAGATGATATGCAATTTTTCCTTCTAGAGAACTAAGGGAGGAAACATTTCTTTGTGGCTATTTGGTGAGAATAAGGAGGGAGACTTTGAAGTTCCCTATTTCATTTACATCACTGGGGTTTCATCAGCTTACTCCACATACCAATGCTCACTTTTAAATCTAAGCATGTAGGAGTATGAGCATGTGATGTAAGCCCACAACTTACTGTACCCACTACAGGTTCAAATGAAAATGAGTGAAAATCTTTGTTCTTTTAAAAAGAACATAGCCTTGATAGAAGAATAAATCAAACAATTTTAATATGTTTCCAAGAATAAAATTTCATTAAATAGATTATTTCCATTTAGGGGAATATTTCAGAGGACTCTTACATATTATTAATAGTTACATATGACATAAACACTGGGAAAATTATAGCTATCTGTAATTATGTTTTTGCAAACTAACCTGGTTTAATTAAAAATGACAACTTCTGTTTCTTTTTTTAAATAAGTTCCTTGGACATCTTGAACACAATTTCCTCATTGGTTTTAATGTAAACATTGGCTTAATATTAGAAAGGACGAACAAAATGGGGAAATGGTAAGAGGGAATTGGAGATATTGCATTATTTTGTCTGAAAAATAGTAGCTACTGAGTGGCAGTTCCATTTAAGCTTTTGTTCTTAGGGATAGGAAAAAAAACACAAACGCATGATTTTCTCTGTGTGTTACCATATTCTGCCTTATCTTTCTATATCTAATTTAAGTATATCCAAGATACACATTTTAATAGCTTCTTAACCTGATTTGTTCAAATGCCCATCAGTATTTTCAAAGATATAGCCATTGTTTTAATTCAGTAAGTAAATTAAACTTTTATATCCAGAATTTCAATGCAAATCTTTAAGAAATATCTGTAATATGACCATTACTCTGAACCAAACTGCAATTGATTTAATATATTAGAGAATATAATAGCTATTCAATTATGAAACATGTATTTCTATGAAATGAAAAAGTAAGCATTTCTCCCATTTGACTAGCTATAATTAATAATATATTTTCTCATGGGGTTCATTTTGAAAACTTTCTTCATAAGAAATTTCCATTTGTTATTCAAAACCAGCCTGTTTCCAAACCTATACTAGTTACATGACCTCAGTAATTCACCATGCATAAATTTTAGAGAAAATGCATTTAGAGATTTTAAGGTGATTAATATATGTTAACTGGTAATTGAATGTATTTTATGGTATATATGACTTAGGCCAAGGCAAATATTGCCAAGTCTGCATTTAATTTTAAAATAAATTGCTCATGTCGCAAAAGAATAATTTTATTAAATCCATTCTATTGAGATTAAGATATCAATTAGCTATATAATTGGTTTTAATTTACTTTTTGCAGGTCAGTTGTCAAATTCAGATTGCTATCTTATTAAAATATGTGTATTGATCAAAATACTCTGCAACTCAAATCACTTGACAAACTATAGGACCACATCTCCATGGAGCACTTCTCTCCAGCAGTTCTCTACACGCATGACTGCATCTACGGCTTTAGTCAATGCTTGTTCCAGTTAAACACCTTTGTTCAAAGTTCTGCAGAGTTTTCTAACTTTCCTAACTTCATTTGATGTCTCTCTGAGCCACATTCCAGGGCTGGTATATATTCATTTTTGTTCACTAAGTTTCATTGTGCACAGTCTTTTAGATCTATTTAATTATCTCCCTCTGCATGGATGTCTGACTGGCCAAGAATCTATTCAGTCCCTGTCTGTCATTTAGAAATAGAAACATTTAACAAGATTTAAATGATTCCCTTAATTATTAACCAATTCAGGGTAGAAACTGAATTTTAAGACATATTTTGTGAAAAACATCTTTTCATGAATGGATGTGAGATCTCACTTCCAACTCTCCCCACAACATATTGCACAGTAGTTTCAAAGACTCTGGGGATATGCATAGCTCTTTTTTTAATTTTAATTTTTATTTTTTAATTTAAGGATAATTTCTTTACAGAATTTTGTTGTTTTCTGTCAGACCTCAACATGAATCGGCCATAGGTACACATAGATCCCACTTTTTTAATCCCACCTTTGTGATTCTAATATGCCACTCATAACTGATTAGAATCAGTGTTGTCAAAGAAAATGTAATGATGTGGTTTGTATTATATTGACATACAAAATAATTGTAAATATTACAGAAATATAAACTAGCAGCACAATGTTATACTCACATCTGTACTACCACTTAATTATATGTCATCTATAAAGACAACTTGCTGCACTTATATAAAATCCACTATATATTAATCTTACATTGTGTCTGCAAGCATGAGTGTGTATATATGTGTAAATATGTACATACATGCACATGCAAGTCACAAATGTTAACAGCTTCAATGAAGGTTATTTCTGTGCTTTTTATTTTATATTCTATTGATTTTTTACAGAACATTGTCAATTATCATTACAAAAATGATATGCTATTAAAAATGAGAACAATCCTCAAAACTGGAAGACTTTTTTTCCCTTACTCAAGGACTGAGACCTCAGAACCTTTGGAGAAAACACTGGGCAGTGTGGAAGGAAAGGGTATTTCAAATCAGACAAGATAGCTGAATAAGCCAATGGATCAATAGGTTCATGTATTCTAATTCATTCACATCTACATTTTCTATTTCCCAAATTGAGCTCCATGAAGCAACAAGCTACAAAATGCTTCTCAAAAAGTCCATGACAAAATATGTTCAGAAAACTCCAATCTTCTCTTCAAGTTTCATCACACACTTAGGCACAATAAAATTTCTCAGAAACCAGGCATTAAGAAATTTACTTTGTTTACCCTATGTGTCCCAAACTCATTTGATCACCAAAAAGTATTAATAAGACGTAGAATTCCATCAAGTACAAGCCAGTAAACTGTTAAAATTTGAAAGGAGAGGATAATTTAATAAATAATTTAAGGTAAAAAACTGACATTGTGATTCATACTAAAATACTAACTAAAATACTTTTGGCTGGTGATATTTCTTTGGAAGAATTTTGGATTTTATTGAAAGACACATTCTTTTAATTTATTTAATCGGAGGCTAATTACTTGACAATATTTTAGTGGTTTTTGCCATACATTGACATGAATCAGCCATGGGTGTACATGTGTTCCCCATCCTGACCCTTCCTCCCACCTCCCTCCCCATCCCATCCCTCAGGGTCATCCCAGTGCACCGGCCCTGAGCACCCGGTCTCATGCATCGAACCTGGACTGGCCATCTGTTTCACATATGGTAATATACATGTTTCAATGCTATTCTCTCAAATCATCCCACCCTCACCTTCTCCTACAGAGTCCAAAAGCCTGTTCTTTACATCTGTGTCTCTTTTGCTGTCTCGCATATATAGTCATCATTACCATCTGGAAGATACATTCTATGGCTATCCACCTTTAGTGGTTAAGAGTATGCCTGGGGAATTTGGGGATGGATGGGAGGCTCTGCTGCACTCCTGGCAAAGTAAAAGAGCAAGGGAGAGCACTTGGTGTGGGCAAATGTCTTAACCAAGAACTTGGACCATCTGTATATCACCCATTTATTGGCGACATCAACGATGCACACAAACATATAAAATTAGTTGTATCAGATTTAACAGTAATTTAAAAGTAAAAGACATAAAGAATATGTAGAATTTATGATTATTTTTTAACAAGTACTGATGTCTATTAAATATTTATGTCCTTGGTCATAGCAATTGCTTTGGCCTTCTTATTTCAATCTTCAGATAAAGCCAGAAAGGATTTTTAAGCCAGAAAGGGTTAAGGGACCATTCATATTCATTACTGGGACTTAGGGTAGTAGGAGTAAGTCAAACTTCAATAGCTCTGAACAGTGTTGCACTGCCCTTTGCTTCCTGGAACTAAGAACTGCCTACTCCTCCAGGTTTTTTTTAAAACAATCAGTGATGGTTCACTAATTCCTTCCTAACTTTTCCAATAGAGAGTGTTTCTCAAAGTCTTGTCCTTAGAGGAACAGGATCAGCAGCACTTGGAGACCTGAGAGAATGTGAATTGTCAAGCTCTATTCTACAACTACTGAATCAGAAACTCTGAAGGTAAAGCACCTTATCTGTGTTCTAAGCCCTCCAGTGCCTTTTGATACACACTCAAGTTAGAGAACCACTTCACTAAAGAAGTATGATTGTTGTCTGCCCTGGATGTTTCTAATAACCACATCAGATAGTCCTTTATAATTCACAAACCTAATTTTAAATGAGCCAAAAATTTTAAACATAGCAGTTACATCGTAAAAATAACATGCAGGCAATAAAAATTTGTACAAGATTTAACTGAAAATTGAATTCAAAGTTGGCATAATGAAACTTGGAACAGATTTCCCCATAGACCTAATGCTGCAAGAGTGTGGCAAAAAAACAAAGTCATTCCAAAGAAGTCTATTTGTATCAATTTAATTGTACTCCAGTATTGATGATATTAACTTCACTTCCAAGAGAAGTGACAATGAAGTTTAAGAAGGCAATGAGAAGGTTAAGAAAAGGACAAAAAATAAAAAGAAATAGGTAAAGAGGTAAAATAGTTACTCTTATTTTTTGATGTAGTGATAACTGCAGGTATAATGCAAAAAAACAATTTTCTTTGCATTAAAACTTGCTACATATATCAAAATCTTACTATTTATCAAGTCCTCTTTACAATAGAGCTTTATTTTCTCATCAAATCTTCATCATAGTAATAAGGTTGAGTGTGCATATTTTGCTTTAAGCTCTGAAACAGGTGAAACAAAAAAGTGCCTTCTAGGTTTGAGCAAGAAATATGAGTTAAGAAATATAATAAGGAGTAACATTATATATTGCTCCAATATAATAAGGAGCATTGGAGCTCTCAAGAAGTGCATGCTCTAAGGAATCCTTTTTCCATTTTTGACACTACATCTCAAACAGAACATATCTCCTTCTCTGTGTGCCACTTTGTGACAGCTACATTAAAAAAAAACAAAACAAAAAAAACCTCTCTATCTGCCCCTACTCCAAAATCCAAACAATTTGGGCAATGTTAGAAAGAATGCAACTGAAAATTATTTACCAGCTATTAACTGGTAAATTCAGGCAGCTATTCCTGATATTTAGGTTATTCTCAACTTTTCTTCTAACTCATGAGTCCTCTCTGATTTCTATCACAATAAATATAATAAATATCACATGGTATTTTCAGAGCATCTAGAGAAGGGATATACGTAACTTTCGTACGTGTCAATCATTGAAAGCTTGGAAATGGAGAACCACCACTGATCTTTTCTCTACTTTCATAATGGGAAAAACAGGAAACTAACTTCAACAGTCACTACAAACAATCTAAGAAGGCTCCTGCAATGATTAAAAACCAAAATCAAGTTTAGAAAATAAAAAAAGCCAGAGCTCCTCAAAGCTGGGGGCTCATAAGAACTTCAGGGGGAAACTGAGGACAGAGACCCATACACCCCAAACAACTAGGCATTCATTTTTTTAAAAAAAGTTTCCCAAGTAGTTACATTGCTCAATATAGAAAATTATTGTCAGGAGTAGAATTACTCCAACTTCTAAATCTCATGCATAAGTGGTAATTCCTGCTTATGAATTTTCTAAAGAGCCCGACCAATATTCTTTAACTTAGAACATATAATCATAGATACTCAGGGGCTTCCCCACCAGATGAAACCTACCACCTATCTTTTCACATCTTGATTAAAATTCAGTTACCCTTTAATCTTTGGCCAACTTGTACCATGGATGTAATCCTTGTTACAGATTGCTTTTGAGTCAGAACTTCTTTAAATACATTTGTGTAAAATTACACAATTATATATATATATATATATATGTGTATATATATATATATATATATTATGTAAAAAATTAATTTATTTATGTAAAATGTATCTGACATACACATTCAAACCACAAAATATGTTTTATTTCCCATTTTCCACTCCCATTTTGTGATGGTTTGACATGTGAAAGACAATTCCTCAGTATAGACACTCTGGAGGTAATAGAACTCTCCAACCCTCAATATTACAAATTCAGAATTGATAGCTCATCTTCAGTACTACCTCAAATGATGTTATAAGAAAGGGCAATGGAAGCATGGTAGTGTGGAGCAGAACACAGCAGATGGGGGCATTTTACAGTAAAAATTGTTTTTCAAATGGACCAGTTTTCAGTTACTATAATGACAGAATAAGTACAGAAGGTGTTCAAAAGTAGTCATTCCAGCCAGCTTTCTTAGCCTAAAATATAGCCCTATACCATCACAATGTACATACTATGCTTGTCTTTGGGCATGCCTGCAGTTGCTATCATCTGTCAGAGTGAAATTATGCCCATTCTCAAAATAGCATGCCCGTTTCCTGGGATCAGACAGGTCAGGTTTTACTGGATAACAGAAATGAAAGGGTGACTAAATGTCTCTAAACTAGAGACAGATTCATAGCTATCAAATCTAAATCCATCCTGTACGATGAGCTTCAACTGTTTTAAGAGATAAAGACAAGAGAGCTCATAACCCAAACCTAACTTAAATTTATGACTGCATAAACAGGAACTCCGGAGGGTTTAAATTTCCCTCTCTGCACTAGAATGACAAAAGCAACAGCAGTAAGAAGTAAATGAAATAAACCAGTTCCTGTGACAGGACACCCTCACACCACTGTTACTCCCTTATCCTTCTCCTCCCTTACCAAAATCCGCTAGAGGGTATAAAGGCTCAATATTTACAGTCTTCGTATTATTTGCATCTAAGGATGACAATGGAACACAGTGTTTGCTATGGATGCATACAAGCAGCAGTTCAATGGAGTGAGTCTAGAAGATATGTAACTGGTGGCTTTCTTTTCGTCCAGCCTTAAGTGATATCTGAATAGTAGCTGTCAACTTGTAATCAGAAAGAAAAGGCCAAGAGAATCAGACACACTCGTCCTGATGTCACAGAAATGTCAAGCCAATATCAAAATCAGCCTACCTCCAGACACCTTGTTCTATAAAATTTGTTAGTACCACGGTTAGCTGGGTAGGCTGTTCAAGTCAACGGAATGCATACCTGATACACAACCTCAACAGTGACTTTTTTCCCATTTGAAATTTCTCTCATCAGTCATATTTCTAGTGTTGTACTCGTGACTATTAAACAACTAGTTTCCACAAAAGGAAAAATGAGAAAGTCCTGATTACTATCATTTGCTCATTTCTCATAGAAATTAAGAGACCAGCAATGATGTCACAAAGTGCAGCTAAGAAGGGATTCATACAATCTGATCTCATGAGCCAGTGCAAACCACCTCCACTACATCACTGGATATTTCCTCATTAGCTAACTGCATGTTTACAAAACTACTACAGTTCATTAATGTTATTTTCATTTTTTTTATAATATAGAACAAAATTTCTGCAGAGAGAAACAGAGAGCTCAGAATTACTGAATGTCAACATAAATTGGCTAAATTTATTAAATCGGAAGGAGCTATCAACTTTATAAAAACTTTAAGTGGGAACTTAGAAGTTGTTTTCAGTCTCAAGGCAAATGTACTTACTAACTCAATATGAAAATTTCCAATTTTCCTCCTTGGAGGAAAGAAAAGAATTGAATTCACTATCATAGCAGAGAAAATTTAGGACATGTTTGAAAACACTGGTATAATGTTTAAAAAGTTACATGAAAACATATTCTATCTCCCATATATTTGCATTGCTCTATTAACAATCCAGTCTTGTAGTCTTTGGGTCCATCTATTTCTGCACCAGGGTTGCTGTCATACTCAATTACCTAAAACAAAATAAAACTTACACTATAGTACAACATACTTTAGTAGCTGTTATCTAGGAAAAGCATTCCCTACAATTTCCTTACCAAGGTCTCTGTGGACAGGAATCCTTATAAATTAAAGGAAAGCAAAATCTTAGCACTCAAGATTTTTTTTAAGCACCAAAGTGGTTCTTGTATAAACAGGCACAAATGAATTACCCCACTCCTTCAATATGACGTGAGCATATAATTTTCTTGGAATGGATAAGTACAGGCTTCATTACCAAAGTGATTCTTTAGATATTAAATGGCATTGTAAGAAAACATTTCCAATTGAAATAATTGGCAGTTCTGAAAGAGTGGTTATTCAAAATGTCTTCAGATTTCTTACTTTCTCCCTTGTAAAATCCCTAATATTTCCATCTAATTTGATTCTTGGTTTGTTCTAAGAATATCTAATTGTCAGTGGCAAAGGGTATAATTTAAGAGCATTAGCTCAAACTGAAAAAAAGTAAGTTCACTTACATTGCATACTTGTTTTTAATAAGGATTGTTAAAATACTAAAGAAATATGCCACATGAGTTTTAAAATAGTCACTTGGCCTAACTTTTATGTATTATTCTTTACAATAGGCTCTTTATAATCACTATAAATAAGCAAAAACAAATTACCACATTTGTGGTGTAACAATCTTCTGTATTTGGAATAAAATAGGAGTCTATCAATGTAAAACTATCACCAGAAAGTTCTTATTATAGTGGACTCCAAAATCAAACCAAAAATAATATTTATATTTTTAGACAAAACCTGCTTCACTAATTTTATTCTGAAGAAAATGCCTGACTTTATTTCAGTATTCAAGAGGTTAACAAAATCTTTTGTGACACAAATGCATAGGTATACTTTACTCAATTATTCATGTATTATTCTATGCCAGTAAAACATCTGAAGATCTGCCAGGAGACGCCAAATGAAACAAACCACACATACACAAAAAACATCCTAAAAGAAATCAGAGTTAGTTAAATTCACATCTGGCTTAAAAAGATTAACAGCATGGAGCTGTTTATGTTACACTGAGCTATTTCTAATTACAGGAAAGCATACCCAATCAATAGGAGATCAAGTGCCTGTATTTAAGTATCCAAACAAACAAATAAAAAAATCAACAGCTGTAAATAGATTGTATTGAAATACTTACAAATGTGAGATTTTACCTTGAGGATACCTGCATTTTATACAGAAGGGCAGTCCTGGTTTGGGTTAACCATTCATTTTGTAACAGTTTTCACTCAAAGCATGGGATTTCTCATGATTACCGAGATAACATATGTAAACCATAACCACATCAAAGTTCTTGGTGGAAATGAGTTAAGAATATGCAGTTGTGATAGGAAAAAATAAGAAATAAAGTTCCACATTGCTGTGACTTCTCAAATCATGAGCCAAGACCACTGCATAAAATCAAAGTACAACCTTGTATTGTAAATATAAATGTCTTCAATTTTTAGAAGTTCTACTTATTAACTGTGTGAGAAACAATCTCCAATAGTGCCACTAAAAATATAAACATCTTATGTAAAGCTTATTTTTACATCCTTTGAGGCACCGTAAAATTTCCCTTGCCATTTAACTAGGTCTAGAAACAAACATATGGGGGAAAAGAGGAGACAGCAGAGAGACATAGGTATTGCCAGTGTAACAAGTTCTTCGGTTTGCTTTTCTTTGGCATCAATGTTAACCCCACCACATGTTTTGCTGTGCATAGCAATTGGCTACAAAAAGCATTTATTAATAGCAACTGCCCCTTATGTTTCAGAATTTTAAAAAATCAATACTTAAAAAATAATACAAACAAAAGCACTGGTTTCCAAAAGGTACAGAAACCAAAATATTAAAAACACAAATTCTATTTTATGGGATGGTCTCTAAACCCTGAGACAGACCTATCAAAAAGGGAAAGGTTGGCAATGAAAATTAGACAACCTGTTGGACCTCTCACTCACTTCACTTGAAGGCCTCCTAGTTCTAAAAGCTTAATTTCACAAATGTAAAACAAAAAAATGTAAATAACTGGATTTAAGAAAAAGTGAGTCAAACTAGCATCTGATATGGAATCCAAAGTTATAGAAAGGCTGAATTTCTTTTAGAGATGGATTTAAACTGTCCATCTCCGTATACACAAGCTCACACAAACCTAGTTTTGAGAATTAACTTGGAGATCTTTTTCTGCTTCTCTCACACACTGACAATTCTTCGTAAAATCAATTCTTAACACACTTTTCCAAAAATAATTAAGATTTATAGTAGGTATCATTCTGCATATTTCAGATAATTATAGCTACAAGTTACTGTCTAATGAACTGCATAAACAATATCCATTTTAAAGCAGCGTATGAAAGTATTCAATATGTTTTTTTCAAATTGTTATTTTAGGGTGACTACCTAAAGCCATTCTATTTTCCTCCATGTTGAATGAGAAGGTCATTCCATTTAAGCCAGTTTACTATTCTTCCCTTTAAAATCAGAGAAGGGTGTTAGGTTATTAATGAGACCACAAGAAGCTAAGTGTAATTTTTAAATCGAGAACTATTTGTCCCAGGTACTGTCAGAGACAGTGTCAGAAACCATTCTTTCTTGACTTATAGGTATTATTACCAATTACTACTACTAGTGAAGAGAAATCCTGCTCTACCATCTTCTGAACTCTGCTGATGTGTAGTTTTACCAAATTCCTGTGTCTCTTACTCATTTTTTTTGTTTCCGACTGATATTTTCTTTAACCTCATGTCAGAAATAGACTTGCACAGTGACTTTCTACCTTTATCCTGTTCAGCATCCAGAAATATATGTCAAGAAACATGGAAGGGTCCCCTTACATTGCCGTCCACGATTTGGTGTATTTCCAAGGAGTGAGAGGATTCAAGCAGCTGAAACTTCATCCTTTGGTAAAGCTTAACAGCTGCTTCCATTTACAGCTTTAATGGCCTACCCTGGTTTACCAGTGTTTGCACATGTAGGCCAGACCACCAAATACTAGAAGAGTCCTTACAAATGAAATTTACACATGGGAGAAAGTTCACTGTGATAACGCTGCAAAAAAATAAATAAATAACAAATAAAACCCTTAAACTTTTCATTCCTGCTTTTTCACTGGCTTTCAACTCCTCTAGTTACGCTCCAAGCATGCAAGCCTTCCTGTCACCCCCTCTGACATTTTCCTTCAGCACAGGTGAAACTTCTCAGGTTTCTTAACTCTGCCCTTGGCCACACCCTAACCAGGCATGCCTTCTCACACCTCCCCAATCTCCCTTCTGAAACACCACGTAGGACAGTATTTCTTTTGAATCGGCCTGCTCATCCCTTTATATTTTTAAAACAAGTTCCGTCCTCTCATAAAACCGATCGTCGGCGGCTTTCTTTAAAAAAAAAAAAAAAAAACACGCCCACCACTACACCAGTATCTACTTGACCCGACAGAGAAACTTGAGTGTCTGCTTTTCCTGGAGAACGACACCCCTTCCCCCTCCTCCCCTGGACGCGCCCCGCGTGGTTCCCCGCCCTCCCCACGCGCGCAGGGGCGCGGTGATAGTCCGCGGCTGCTCCTCAGTTCTGCGCCACAACAACTTTCCGAAACCCTGCACTAACTTCCAGGGCAGAGCCTCTAAGAGAGGAGCCGGAACGCTCTCGATACCCCGGCACCGCACTATCCCCCCACCCCCCAAAAAAAAGCAAAAGCAGCAAGGTCCTACCAGCGCGGCTCCTGATGACGTCGGTGAAGCCGTCTCCGGCGGCAGGTTCCCGGGGCTTCTCCGGACCCCCAGGCTGAGCCATAGCCACACTCCACGTGCCCCGGCTCCCCCACGCCCCAAACTTTGGAGGCAGGTGGGTCCGCTCAGTCCGCCTGATGCTCTCCAAAGCAGGTAGAGCTGGGGATCTGGCGTGTGCGAGGGCGGATTTCTCTCCTCCCCAGGCCCTCAGCCACGGAAACAGGGATGCGTCGGGGGCGGGGAGGGATGGTGCGCTGGAGAATACAGAAACCCCAACACCTGCCTTAGTGGAAAGGGGAAGCCGTCAAATGGCCCAGCCCATGCTTGGAGAGGAGGGAACAGGTGTTCCCAGCTCCTACTCCCCAAATAGAGTGAGCGAGGCCTGGAAGGTGAAAGCTGAGGAGGGACCCGATGGTCAATAAATCCACAGGCAAGTTGGAGTGTCGCTTTTCCACGCTGCGCAGAATCGCTGCAAAAACAGGAGCAATTAGGGAGCCGCTTGCCAAAAGCAGCACATGAGGTCATGAATGATTTAGTATCGCCACTTATAAGATGAGTACACTGAGGAGAAGGGTCTTTGGCTTTTGCTATCTGGGTCACTCACACGTGTGTACACTACAGTGGTATCCTTACTAAAATGCACTGACCAGAAATAGGAAATATAGGCTGACCATAATCATATTTCTTAGGAGATTTCACCAACCTACCCACCCTTCTTTCTCTGTGTATATTCACTCCGACTGCCTCCTCCATCCCTTCCTCCCACCACTGAAGCTAGAATTAGATTGGACTATAAACAGCATTATGACTTTATTTTCTAAAAATTTCAGAAGTGACTTTCATTTGGATAGTATCTTTACTCCTCCCTCCACCCCACCCAACACACATATAATTCATCCTGCATGTCTTCCTGGAGAAGCTCAGTCACCCCAAATTCTGCCCATCACCTACCATAGACAAATTAACTTTACAAGAAGAGCTTGGCAAGGGGCCTAGCAACAGCTAAAGATTTTCTATTCTTGTTTTCTTCTGCCTTTTTTCCCCAGAGTAGATTCTGAGCTTCTTCTACAGCACTGGCTCTCTACAATCACTAGACAGTGGAATCATCTGGGATTTTTACAAACCACTGAGGCCTGGTTTCCACCCCTGATTTTCATTAAGATAATGATTAATTGTTCTAGACTCTTACCTGCCCATCAGGAGTACAAAAGTATTGCAGGTGATTCCCATGAGCAATCAAATCTGAAAAATATCATGATGAAAGAATTTATGAATATCCAATTGGGTGCCTTCATCAAGACAATTTTATCAGTTACCTTCTTCCATTCCCGTTATAATGCCTTAGATTAAAAACATATTTGCTGTCCTGTATTCCATTGCCAAATTGACCTTTGGCATGACAGTGGGTAATTTAGATTGACAAAAATATAGTTGTTAGGCTTAGCTCCAGAATTTCCTTAGATTAAACATAGAGCAATGCTCAGGATGGAGTCTCCACTAGGTATTTCTCAGTTGGCATCAGCCTGAGATGTTATGCCTACTGAAAATCTCTCTTTACTGCTCTGTACAGGCAGACGTCTTAGGTTTCCCAAATGCCTATTCTTTTCAGACACATCTGTCCTCTTTATAACAAGTTCATCAGATGAGAAATACACAACACAGATGCTATATCAGAAAAGAAAAAATGTATAACAATCATTAAGAATTTTTTTTAACCAAAAAGATTGTGGCATGCTACTTTTTATATTATTATACTACTCTCATCAGAACAGTACCAGATTGGTACAGAGACAAACAAAATGATGGAACAGAATCCCAAAACATATCCAGGCAAAGGAAACTCACTATGACATTTCAGTTCAGTCATTAAAAATGGAATATAGAATAATGGTGTTTCCATAAAGTTAGACTCCTGTAATTTAAATATAAAAATAAGCTCCAGATAGACTAAAGATCCAAATATACAAAATAAGACCAAAGAAATGAGGAATCTGTAACAGTTTAAGTTATGGGGGCATTCTTAAAGCAAACACTAATCTGAGGTGACTTTAAGGAGAAAGTTGTCACTTTTAAGTACATAAGAAATAAAATTTTCCATAAAGCTTAAGACTTTATAATAAGGCAAAAAGACAATAAACTGAGATAAAAATATTTAAAACATGTGAACAGAGGTTTAATATCTCTACTTTAATAAAATTGTACAAATTGGTTTTAAAAAGAAAATAATCCAGTAAGAAAAAAAATGACTATGTAACCTGAACAGAAAATCCACAAAATATACGCAAATATCCAGTGAAACTATGAAATGTTATCTACCTTCTCATAGTCAGGAAAATGCAAAAGGAGATAGTATTCCCCATCCTTCGGACAGAGGATAAAACAAATGAACAGAATAACAGTCAATTTTGGAACTAGGGTAAGAAAAGTAATTCATATGCCACATTGGTGATGTATTGATAAGTTTTAAGAAAATAACATAAAATAGCTATTAAGATGTACACAATCTGTTGCCCAACAGTGCCTCTTTATGAATCTATCTGACAGAAATAAATCACCAGCATATGAGGATACATATAAGGTTCTTTATTAAAGCCTTATTTCTGAGAAGACATTCACTGTAAGCCACCTAAATGTCTTTTAATTGGGAAACCGTTAAATCAATTATATCATATCAAACAATGGACTATTATGCAGGTACTTAAAAAAGGGTATGATTTATACCCTACGTAAATCATTATCAAAATAAAAAAAACCCAGCACTATATTAAAATAACAATAAATGTATCACAATTAACTTCATTTTATTTGGACAATCAAATGTTCATTTTAACACATGAAACCCAATTATTGTGATTCATCATATTAAAAACACAAAGGGTAAATTCACACTTACAAAAAATGTTTTGAAAATACAAAACCTCCTAACAAACTAAGAATAAAAAAAATTGTATTTAAACTGCTAAAATGTATCTATAAATAATAGCAAACACTACTTTAATATACTAGTCAGTGTAATAAGAAAGCAAAGTACAAAATTTGGAAAGGAGAATGAAGTTGTTCTTGTTTTCAGATGACATATACATAAGAAACCCAATCATCTGATAAAATAATACAATGAGTGGATATAACAAGGTTTCTGGATGTCATTAATGTCCAAAAATTAATTGTTTCTAGAAACTATTTTATTGTTTTTTATTATTATTTTTTGGCTTTTTTTATTATTATTGTTTTTGCCATACAATGCCATGATATCACCATGGGTTTACATATGCTCCCCCTCCAGAAACCCCCTCCTCCCCCCCCCCCCCCCACGAACTCTCGCTGCACCAGCCCCTAGCATCACTCCTGGGCTGGCGATTGATTAGACATATGATAATTAACGTGTTTCAATGCCATTCTCCCATATCATCCCACCCTTACCCTCATCCACAGAGTCCATGAGTCTATTCTATACATCTGCGTTCCTTTTGCTGTCTCACATGTTGGGTTCTCATTACCGTCTTTCTAAATTCCATATATATGTGTTAATATACTGTATTGTTGTTTTTGCTTCTGGCTTACTTAACTCTGGATAATGGGCTCCAATTTCGTCCATCTGAGTAGAACTGCTTCAAATGAATTTTTTTTAATGCTGAGTAATATTCCATTGTGCATATGTACCACAGCTTTCTAGAAACTATTTTAAATGATATTTTAAAAAGTAATTCTATCAATAAACATTTGCAAGAACTCTAAATACAAATTATATAAATGAGAGGAATTATAGAAAACCTAAATAAATGGAAAACTATACCCTGCTCATGAATTGGTAGGATGGATGTTGTAAAGATGTAAATTCCCCCAAAGTTGATCTGTAGTCAGTGAAACCCCAACTAATCCTATCGTAGCCAAGATAATCTAAAGAATAAAATTGAAGAACTTTTCAGTAATAACTCTTACAATAATGATATTATGGAGTTAATTATTGTAATTCAAACAGTATGCTTTGGTGTGAGGACAAATACTTCAATAGAAAAGAACTGAAAGTACAAAGTTACATGTATGGTCACTTGATTTATGACAAAGATGGCACTGCAATTCATAGGGAATGAAAATTCTCAATAAATAGTGTGGAGTCAATTATAGACTCAATTTTAGACTTAAATGTGAAAACTGTGAAAGGAAAAACAGTAAGTGGAAAAGGTAACATAAGAGAATAGCTTCATGACCTTGGGCTGGACATTTTTTTAAAAATAGGACATAAAAATACTAAGAGGGCAAGGGTGGGATGATATGGGAGAACGGCATTGACACATGTAAATTATCATATGTGAAATCAATTGCTAGCCCAGATGTGATGCTTTGATAGAGGGTGCTCAGGGCTGGTGCACTGGGATGACCCAGAGGGATGGAATCGGGAGGGAGGTGGGAGGGGGGTTCTGGAAGGGGAACACATGTATACCCATGGAGGATTCATGTCAATGTATGGCAAAACCAACACAATAATGTAAAGAAAATGTAATGTAAAAAAAAAGTACTAAGATTAAAGGAAAAAGATTGGCACATTGAATTCATTAAAATGAGAACTTTTATTTGTCAGAGGGCCTCAGTAAGAGACTGAAAATGAACATCACAGAGTGGAAATATGTGTGTGTGTGTGTATGTATAAAAAACCTACAGGTACCTGGAATATACAGAGCACTCATACAAATCAACAAAAGCAAAACCCAATCCTAATAAAATGAATGCAACCTTGAATAGCTGTTTTACCAAAGAGGATATCCAAATGACCAATAAAAATGTGAAAAGATGTTAAACAGTGTAAAGGCACCAAGATATTAAAATTTAAACCACAAGGCAAAACAACTACACACCCATTGTAATGGCAACAATCAAAATCAAAGCTGAAAACAGTAAATATTGCTGAAAATGTGATGTGATTGGACTTCTTATACACTTTATGGAACTGAAAATCACAACTTCTTTGAAAAACTGTTCACAGAATATACTAAAGCAAAAATTATGAATACTGCATGACACATAAATCCCACCTTTAGGAGTATTCCCAACAACAACAAAACCATAACTGTATCAAAGACAGGAACAGTAATTGCAGCATTTTATATAATAGCCAAAGTTAGAAACAACCCTCATATCCATCAACAGTAAAACTGATAAAAAATACATGGCTATATTCATCAAATGAATGTTTTAGCAATGAAACTAATGGGCTACTGTGCCATGAAATAACATGCATGGATTCCACAGGCATAATTTGAGTGAAGGAAACATTTATGTATTTCAACAAATAAAGAAGATAGACTTCTTGGCATTTTCTTATTCAAAACTAAGGTTAGAGAGGTTAGATGAGCCAGTTACTTCTGGGTGACTGTTTAAAAGACCTATAGAAATTCCAGATTGTTATTCAGAATATTATCCCAAGTAAAATAATTCCATGGACCCTTCTAACCTTTCAGTTACTCTACATCAGAAAGTATTTGCACCAGAGAAATAAAAGACATTCAAATATATCATGTCAAAGGGTTTCAGATTACCACCTAAAGATATTTATTTTATGAACTGTCCAACTACGAAATGAATAGCATGGTATGATTAACTGAAAGTCCACACTTTAATATGAATAGATCATGGCATCCTAGAAGCTCCCAAAGATGGCATATCCCTATTACATTAAAAATAAGCACATCATATAGCTTCCTTTAACAGATAATGCTGAAACATATTTTAGATGTCCGTTTTATCAGTGTCATCATTTTTATATAGAAGTATCCATTGATTGCAAGAGAGAACTTTCATGAATCAACACAGCTATTAGTTGGTTTTCTCTTAACACAGATATTTTAGAAAACTCAGTTTGAAATAAATGTATTTTAGGGATGCAGAGAAAGCATTTTTTTTCCCTAGGAGACTGGAAGTTGAGTTGATATTTTTAGATTCCTGTCGTAGAATCTGCAAATTTTTGTAAGAAACGTTTTCTACACAATCAAGGGTAATTTGAATCACTACACTTTCCCATTCTTTCCAAAGACTTTTTTAGGGATCTCTTTGAAATTTTGACTACTAGAATGCTCTAAATTTAAGCATTCTCTTCTGGCATGTCCTAAGACTAGGAGTATTTTAGGAGAAGAAGGAATGTTGTCTTGATACTGAGGATCTAATGATATTAAAGGGCTTTCCTGGTGGTTCAGTGGTAAAGAATCTGCCTGCCAATGCAGGAGATGTGGGTTTAATCCCTGGGTGGCGAAGATTCCCTGGAGAAGGAAATGGCAACCCGCTCCAGTATTCTTCTCGGGGAAATCCCATGGACTGAGGAGCCTGGCGGGCTACAGTCCATAGGGTTGCAAAAAGTTGGACGGAACTTAGCGACTAAACAACAACAACGATGCTATTAGCACTAAAACTTAGGTGGTAAGATTATTCTATTCAATATCTGTAAAGTTCCAATATCCCATGCTGCACAAGATCAGTTTCCTAGGTTGAATCTGGTAGTAAGATTAATTTTCCTCATCCTGCTTGTTACCATCAAGGTGCATCGCAAAGATGGGGGCTCACTTGAGCTTTTAAAAGCCTCTCTACCCTAAGCAGACATCACTTTTTCTTCATGCAAAACAGACATACACCCATATACTACATAGAACAAGCACTGAAGATTTCCATAAACTTCCACATCATAAATATACTGACAACGATATATGATGGGTCAAAGAATAAGCAGTTCACCCTCTTATCTCTAAAAGTGATTCTCTTGTAGCCCCTGACACCTCAATTCCAATTTTACTCTACCCCTGTGTGATCCTGGGGTAGGATCATTTCCTTCTGGATTACAATGCCAACACAGTCTATACATGATTGACATGTATAGAATGGTCTTTATACAGTTCATTTTATTGGGAACATTAGGCAAATTCTCATATAACAAAGAGAGCAAAGAAACAATGCAAATTAATTAGAAGTGTAGCAGAGGTTGTTGATGCTTCATATATCCTCTTGACACGCAGTTCCTGTCTGTGCCCACAGCCTCTGAGAGCAAGCATAGGGGGCTTTGTGTCTGAGGGCATTCTCTGGATTTTGAAGTCTGCTAGGCCCATTCTCAGAGCAGGCCATGTACACTGGGAAGGTAATGCCCTCAAAGCAGTCTGCAGCAATGACAAATGAGAGGTGATGGGTGATTCTCCAACTTCCTTCCTTCCCAAGATGAAATAACATGAAAGGGAAGGTGTCAATCACTCAGTCGCGTCCAACTGTTTGCCACCCCATGGACAACAGAGGAGTTTGCCCACCAGAGTCCTCTGTCCATGGAATTCTCCAGGTAAGAATACTGAAGTGGGTTGCCATTCCCTTCTCCAGGGGATCTTCTGGACCCAGGGATTAAACCTGGGTCTCCTGCATTGCAGGCAGATTCTTTACCAACTGAGCCACTAGGGAAGCCCAAGATAGAATAACTCTGAAGCAAATGTTCTTCCTAGTCTCCTAAAATCCCTAACGAGATTGAGACCCAGGTATCAATAGCAGAAACCTATTCATTAACACACAGTATATTCGGTTTTGTCTTTTGCCTCTATCACTTCCCCATTTCCCTACTAGAGGTATCGCCTGTCAATGTAATCCTTTGTCTGCAAGTTTATGTCTTAGCATCTGCTTCCAACCGTAGCTTTGCCACTATTTCTCTATGTAGCCTAAGGAAACTACTGGATGTCATTTATTTCTTAAAGGACTGGAAACAACTGCTTAGTAATTAATGTCACAAACAGTTCTAAAATTATAATTGTGTCTGGAGACCCAGAATTTGCCAAAAATTATCAAATGCAGAGCCATGCTTGATTAAATAATTGAAGAGGAGGAGGAGTAAACTCTTTTTTTGAGCTCTAGTTATAGCAGAAATGTTTTCAGAAGTCTATACTGTCAAGTAAAAGACCATCCTAACAGGCAATACAGGAAGCATACCTAATTTCTCAGTGAAAATTTCTGGTCAAATTAAAACTCCAAAAATTAAAGTTACAAACAATAGTGGTTTCTTCAAAATGGTCTATACAAAGAAGACATAAATTTGGCATGAGTGTAGTCACAAAATAACTGTTGGTCATACATTTTTATTTCAGAAGGAAATCAAAAAGAACAATCATCAGTTTCTTCTGCATATTGATTCATTTTGCAAAATATGCCCAAACCTGCCTCTTAACCACACTGACCCTTTTCTTTTTTTTTATTTTTGGCTACGCTGGGTCTTTATTGCTGTATGCAGGCTCAGTAGAAGTTGTGGCACTCAGGATTAATTACCCCACCTCACGTGGAATATTCCCAGATCAAATCTGTGTCCCCTGCATTGGCAAGAAGATTCTAAACCATTGGACCACAAGAGAAGTCCTGTCTTTTCTTTATGTGTGTGGCAGATTGCACTTTTGCAATATTTTTGATTCCACATGCTCTACCTGAACCTTGGCAATGCCCAGTCAAGGAGTATAGTCTCTTTCCCTTTCCTTGGAATTGGGCGGGCCTTGGTGACTGCTTTGATGAATTTAACATGGCTGTTATATGCTGGGTGACTTCCAAGGTTAGGTCATAAAAGGTGATAAAGCTTCTGCCTTGTTGTCTCTTTTGCGATACCTTTGGAACCCAGCCACCATGCTACTAGGAAGACAGGCAGCCACCTGGAAAGGTCATGAATAGGAGTTTTAACCACAAGGCCAGTACAACTCCCAATTAACAGCCAGTGCCAAGCATCAGACATGAGTAAGGAAGGAATGTCTTACATGATTCCAGCTCTCAGCATTGAGTTGCTTTCTATGATTTCATGTGGAAGAGATCAGACATTCATGTCAAACTTTGCCCAAATTTGCAAGAAAAATAAATGTTGTAATTGTTTTAAGGAACTAAATTTTGAGGTGGCTTATTATGTAGGAAAATATTAGCAAAAATAAATGGTAAAGTGGAAATATTACCCACTAGAGATGTGAGGATTAATGAAATAATGTCTGTGAGAATCAGAATCTGTTAGCTGTGAAATGATATAATATGAGGAATTCTCACTTTAGATCCTGCCTCTATAGGACTTATAATACATTGGACATATAAAGTATACACATAAATATTTGATAAATATATTATGAATTGTTTAAAAAGTTGCTTTAAGAAACAACATTTGTGTGTGTAGTTGTGTCCAATTTTGCAGACCATGTGAACTGTAGCCTGCCAGGCTCCTCCATCCATGCACTTTTCCAGGCAAGAATACTGGATTGGGTTGCCATTTCCTACTCCAGGGGATCTTCCAGACCTGGGGATCAAACCCGCATCTCTGCATCTCCTGCATTGGCAGGCAGATTACCACTGAGCTACCTGGGAAGCCCATAAGAAACTAGAGGGAGAGACAACCCTGTACTTAACAAAAATTAAGTATGAGAGCTAATACAACAGTCAACAAATATTGCTCTGCATTGTATACATACATTTGGATCTGTATGCAAATTGTTTACCTATGCATGATCCAAGGCTGAACAAAGTTTATGTGTAACAGAAGTTAAGCCTTTCAGACACTGGGAAATTGTCCTCTGTAAATTCATGGACAACCCATGCAGTCCTATACTTTCAAATATGGTGATCTCACAGCTTCACCATGTCCCATGAAATCTAGACTTGTCATTGAACTGCCTATTCCATTTGTCCAGTGAGATATTTAAAGGCTGTTTCAAGTTCTTGATTGCTCTCCCTTACCTATCAATATGCTCTTCACCCATCTCAGTTAACGTCTCCATCATTTACCCATTGCTTAGACCTAATACCTAGGTGATAGCTATTTTTTTTTCTATGACATCTCATATCTACTGCCTTCTCTCACATGCCGAATCAACCTATCAGCAAATCCTACAAACTTTACCTTCAAAATATACCTCATACTGTGAATTCTCATAACTTTGATCATCCTTGTCTAAATTGGTAGGTTCTATTACCTCACCACTGCATCAGGTTCAGAGCTGTTCTCTGGGCTTCCCCTCATATTATTCCACTACAGACATGCTTTAGGTAATAACAAGAGGGATCATTTAAAAATATTTAGCAGATCACATCACTTTGATTGTTTTCTCTCCTTATTATTTTTTAATAATATCTGATTTACACTATTTATTATATTAGTTTCAAGTGTACAATACACTGATTCAGTATTTTTATAGATTATACTCCATTTAAAGTTATTATAAAATATTGGCTATATTCCCTGTAAGAATAAGATATCATTGTATCTTATTTCTTTTAGACATTATAGTTCGTACCTCTTAATCCCCTACCCCCATATTGCTCCTTCTCCCTTCCCTCTCCCCACTGGTAGCCAGTATTTTGTTTTCTGTATTTGTGAGTCTGATTCTCTTTTATTATATTCATTTGTTTACATGATTTTTGGTCTTAATTCTCCTAATGGTTTCTCATCACACTTGGATTGTAGTCTTACTTCTTTGAGCTTATTTCCTACATTGTTGCAGCAATAGTCATGCCTCATTAAATATCCCACCCTCAAATCTTATGAGTTTTGCCTTTTAATGACTTAAACCACCAGAAAAAGACACAAATGTTTTGCCATATGGGCTTGAGGATAATTTTTCCAATACCTCATCTCAGCCTGTATACCTCATTTTATGTGTGCTTAGCTGGATGTGTGCAATAGGACATATATTGTTTTTGTTTAGTTGCTAAGTTGTGCCTAACAGTTTTCCAACAACAAGCTCCACTGTCCATGGGATTTCACAGGCAAGAATACTGGAATGGGTTGCTATGTTCTCCTCCAAGGCATCTTGCTGACCCAGGGGTTGAACCTACTTCCCCTGCATTGCAGGCAGATTCTTTACCACTGAATCACTGGGGAAGCCTAAGGATATATTTTATGTATGTGTATATATACATATACATACACACACACACATATATAATATTTCCTAATATATATCCTAGGCACTGTGCTAAATGCTAAGAATATAGTGGTAAGTAAACACTCTGGACCTAATGGAACATCCCATCTTCAGGAAGTTAGGGAAACAGTGATCAAATAATCACAAAAACAAATGTAAACTTACAGCTGTCAAGGGGCCTATGATAGCAGTACCTGGCTTCCTTGGGAAGGGTAAGGAGGGTTTCTTGGAGGAAGCATTTATTCATTTGAGATCTGTAGATAACAGCTAACAGGATCCTTCTTTGGGAGTCCTATTAGAGCCAACGGCCTGTTCATGGTCCCCCCTGAATATAAATCACAAAGTCAATTATGTCCAAAATATGGCTCTTATTCTCTCCTACTTATTTCCACTCTTCCACTCTCCAGCTCTACTCTTCCAAGTACCTCTTCCAGCACTTACACAGTAACACTAATATGCCAGTTCCTCAGGCTACAAGAATTAATGTCATTCATTTATCATCACTCCCTCTCTCACACCTCACTTTAAATATATATCCAGAATCCAAGTACATCTCCCTACCTCCAAAGTGGCTTCCCTGATTCAAGCACCATCACTCCTGAATTATTTCATACCTTCTTTTATGTTTTGGAGTTGTGACCAATTAGTGAGTCATAAATTAATTAATTCAGTGCCTTGTAGACAACAACAATAAAGCGATATCATAATATAATGGAAAATATTGAACTGTCTAATGTATACAGAGTAAATACTCATTTTTATTTATACATATATATGGGCATAGATACATATATAGCTATCTGTATACATTTGCATATGTGTGTTTGTGTGTGTGTGTATATATATATCCTGAATTTTCTGCGTATCAATTAAAAAAATTTGTAAGGTATTGTGGAGTCTCCCTGTATCAACTTTTAGCCTCACTGCCGACTATTTTCAAAACGTCAATCAGAGGAGTGTCCTTTATAGACAGGAAATTTTAGTTACCCAAATAATTAATTTAAAAACAAGGCAAAGATACTTCTCTATTCAAAACATTTAATGGCCTCTTATTTCATTATGAATAAAAGTCAAGTGTATACCCATACAAAAGCCTGTAAGAGTCACATATTTAGCCCTTGTCTCCATTTCCCTTTAACCTAACCATCTACTATCATTCTTGTTCACCCAATCCAAATTCTGGCTGTTAAAACATTTTCAGCACATACTCATCTCAGGACTTTTGCACTTGCCCTTTTCTTTGCCTGCAAGACTTTTCCATTTATATTATGGCTTGGTTCCTCACCTCCTTCTGGTATTTGTTCTCTTTCTCACTGAAGCCATTTGTGACCTGCCTATTTAAAATTGCTATCACCCATCCTCACTGTCCAAAATTCTCCATCACCTTTGCCTATTTTCTGTTTCTCCATAAAACTTACAGCTTCTGACATACTGCATGTTTTGCTTACTTCATTATTTTCCCTCTTCCCTGACTCATTATACATGTGACCTCCATTAGGGTAAGTATTTTCTTTTTTGTCTATTATGTACTCTGCACAATCCCCAGTGTCTAGATAGTCCCTACTACATAGAAGCTAATCAATAAATTGTCAACTGGTTGGATGGTTGGGTGGGTGGGTGGGTGGACTGATGGATGAAATAATAAATAAATGAATGTATGAAAGGAAGAGTGTTCCAAAGAGCGACGATGATACACAAAAAGGAATGCAAAGCCATTGAATGCTTTTAAATTTAGGAAAGGCATGGAAGAACCAAGAAATTGTAACTGAAATCATAACATCTGACTCTTATTGTATTTAATAAAGTGTATAAAATAAACTTTAAAAGGATATTGCATTAGTTTAAATCTAAGTGTCTCTTCTTAGAATAGAACCATGAACCTTATACTTTCAGGATTTCTCAAAGCATACATATGAGGGGTTTCTTAAGTGCCTATGAGTTATAAACCTAAGAGAAAGACCCATTGGTTTTCCCTCAATCTTTTGAAAGGTTGTAGCATTCTCAAAGCACTGGCTTTAGACTCAGACGTTTTTATACTATCCAAAATTATGTATGAAACTCTTATTTTTATTAACAATTGAGTGCTTAAATATTAAAAAACTTAACAAATACTTATACTTTAGATAGAAAATCTTACTAAATTTAACACAAGCATACATACAGAAGTTAGCCTACTATAGTAGAAGTAGGGCAAGTAAAAAATAAGCTATGCTTCTTTACCTTATTATGTTAATGTAGTAATGAATTTAAAATAAGTCTGATGATATAATTTGGAAAATTGTTCTTAATTAAAAGGGAAATCAATGGGTAGAGTCCAATGAGTGCATGATACATTTTTTCATAAATAAGCAATTCTAATAATATCCTTTGGGATTTCTCAAGATACTACTATGGACCTGCAGTTATTTTCAAATATTTCTATTACCTTCTGTAAGAAATACGATTTATTTTATATAATGCATACTAGAATACACAAAGATACACTCATATGCATAAAATTGAATTAGAATTCTCCTGAAGCAAAAATTATTCTTTTTCTGTGAAAGGCATGCTAATGTTTCCTATTCTGTTATACCCTATTCTATTCTATTTTGTTTTTAAATAACAGTTGTTACAAAATACTAAATTAGTTTTATAATCAACTAATGAATTTGGAACTCATACATTTGTAAACCCATCTGATACAGGGATAGGAGCTTCTGCAAAAAGGACATTGGTGAAATTTTTATAAACTCCAAAAAACAAATATTGAAATAAACAAGAAAGCATCTAATTGTTTTATTTACCAATATGCAAACATTCAGGAAGATATTACTGATATTATTTACATTGACATGTAAATAAATGAAAAGTGAAAGTCACGTCCAACTCTTTGCAACTCCATGGACTGTAACCTACCAAGCTCCTCTGTCCATGGAATTCTTCAGGACAGAATACTGGAGTGGGTAGCCTTTCCCTCCTGAAGGGATCTTCCCAACCCAGGGATAGAACCCAGGTCTCCCACATTGAAGGTGATTCTTTATCGTCTGAGCCACCATGGAAGCCCAAGAATACTGGAGTGGGTAGCCTACCCCTTCTCCAGCAGATCTTCCCGACTCAGGGATTGAATCAGAATCTCCTGCATTGCAGGTGAATTCTTTACCAGCTGAGCTACCAGAGAAGCCTATAAATAGATGCTGTTGCTGCTGCTGCTGCTGCTAAGTCACTTCAGTCATGTCCGACTCCGTGCGACCCCATAGATGGCAGACCACCAGGCTCCCCCATCCCTGGGATTCTCCAGGCAAGAATACTGGAGTGGGTTGCCATTTCCTTCACTCATACTACACTACAGGAACACTTTGAAGGACATTCTTTTCAAATTTTTGTTTGTAACTATGTGACTGTTGCAGTGAAAAGGCAGAAAAGAGGAATGAGTTTTTCTCTTTCCCTTTCCTGAGAATGAAGAAGATAAAGAGACCAGTGAGCAGGCCTGAATAATTCTAGGGTTTATTTTTTTTTTACTGTTAACTGTCCCCAACTCTGTATTTCTGTAACTAAGTTTGTTTTTCTATTTTTTAATAGAGAGAGTTATTTTATTTTTTTAGTTTTTGTAACAAATTCAATAAAGACTTTTTACTTTACAATATTGTGTTGGCTTTGCCATACATCTCTGCAGGATATACACTTCACACCTATTTTTCCTTTGACTATATGCTAAACACATCCTGTGTCTGGTGTTTACCCTACTCAGTTACTGGATTACTGACATCAGTTTATGACAGTCTTTGAAACAATGCAACAGGAAGAAATCAAGACCCTAATACCTTTGTTCCTCATCACCAACTCCTGACTGTGAGCCCTCATTTTTTATAGGCCCCTAGACTCCTCATAGGGGTAGGCACAGTTCTTGAGGTATGAGCCTACTATGTTACCCTCTCTGCTGGCTAAGAATTTGGAGGAATTTCTATTTCCTCCAAACTCTGTCTAAATATTTTTTATTTGGCTTTGGTGGGCAGAGAAGGCCAAGATTTTGGCCAGCAACATGATTCATGCTGTAATATGTATCTTGACTCCAGAAAGCCTTTTAAATTTTTATCTACAGTTTTTAGAAATCTCTAACTTTATTAAGAGTAATGAATCAGAGAAATCTCAAATACTAGTTCCAAACTTATACTATCAGAGGACTGAATAATACTGAATCTAAGTCATGTATGTGTCCTCCTGTGCATCTGTGGTTACTGCAATTTCCCCTTATGTTGTACTTTTAGAGGTTATTCAAGAGAAAGAGTTTTAAAATAATAGTGTATACAGATGTCTCATAAGAAGTATTGGTACAAACAGCAATCCAGAAGCATACTAACTCATGGGTTCCAGTAGATCCAACTGCACATTATCTTCAAATACCTGGGCCCACCATCAGTGGGTCTAGGTGGGACAAAGGGACTATGGGTAGCTTACACAGGTAAATGCACAAGATCTCACGCAAATAGACACTGAAGCCACTCACTTCTTTATCTTTGGCAGTTAAATAATATCTATAGCTTCTGTTGCATTAAAAGGCATACATTTTAGACCTAGGTGTGTAGCCTAAACATTATTTTAGATCACAACAAACTGGGAGAATATCTCTATCTGACCAGGACACAAAATGCTGCTATAAGGTTGTAGTAGTAGTGTTTTCTTAAACCTTTTTCATTAAAAGATGAAAAGCTGCCATTTCAAAGCTCCCAGGAGTTCTGAGTCACAGGAATTGAAGGTTGATTGTTTCATTGTTTGGAAAAAATAAAAAAAAAACATATAAACATCTGAAAGGATCTTTTAATTTGACATATGCAAAGTCAACACCCTGTTTGGAAACAGATTTGAAATGCTGTGGTTTTTCCAATATTGTGTAGGCAGAAAGCCATGTTTCCTTTTGAGAAATAGTTATTGGCTCTGCATAGATTTAAAGTTCACTGTATGTGAATTGGTGCTTATTCTCATGAAGTGCTACATAATCTTGTTTGAGTTATTTATCTCCCAGAGACAAGGAGCTGAGAAGGAATTGGATTTCTAGAACGATGCAGGGACAGGATCCTCATCTTACATGAAGCAAACTGTAAATATTAACAATATAGGCTGTTGATGATCTGACATTGTATTAGCAGCAGTGGACATCTAGAAAGGATAACTGTACCCGGATAGCAATCATCTAATGCAAGACAGCAGGGGAGGCAGGAATATGTTGGACCACTGTTAACTGGATGGAGGAGCCTGGGGGGCTACAGTCCATGGGGTCACAAAAAGTCAGACACGACTGAGCCACTTCACTTCACAGTTAACTAGAGGATAAAGCAGGGGTGGGGGATATATTACCTTGCTAGGGCTACCATAACAAATTACCACACACTAGACATCTCAAACAATGCAAACTAATCTGCTCACAGTTCTGCAGGCTACATGGCTGGAATCAAGGCTTGGCAGGGTTGTGCTGCCTTGGAAGCCCACAGGAAGAGTCTTTCCTTGCCCTCTCCCAGCTTGTGGTGACTGCCAGCCATCCTTTGTGTTTGTTAACTTGCAGCCTCATCCCTCCAATGTCTGCCTCTGTCACCACAGGGCATTTTCTCTGTGTCTAAATTTGCCTCTTCTTGTAAGAACACCAGTCATTAGTCACCCTAATTGAGTACAGTTGCATATTAACACAATCACATCTGCAAAGACTTTATTTCGGAATAAGGTCATGTCTACAAATACTGAGGACTAAGACTTGAACATATCTTTCTGAGGGACAAAATTTAATCCATAACAGAGAGGAGGGGTAAATTTCTACATGTTCAGTTCAGTTCAGTCACTCAGTCCGACTCTTTACAACCCCATGAACCAAAGCATGCCAAGCTGCCCTGTCCATCACCAACTCCCAGAGTCCACCCAAACCCATGGCCATTGAGTCAATGATGCCATCCAGCCATCACACCCTCTGTCGCCCCCTTCTCCTCCTGCCATCAATCTTTCCCAGCATCAGGGTCTTTTCAAATGAGTCAGCTTTCCATATCAGGTGGCCAAAGTATTGGAATTTCAGCTTCAACATCAGTCCTCCCAATGAACACTCAGGACTGATCTCCTTTAGGATGGACTGGTTGGATCTCCTTGCAGTCCAAGGGACTCTCAAGAGTCTTCTCCAACACCACAGTTCAAAAGCATCAATTCTTCAGCGCTTAACTTTCTTCACCGTCCAACTCTCACATCCATACATGACCAGTGGAAAAAACATAGCCTTGACTATACAGACCTTTAGTGGCAAAGTAATGTCTCTACTTCTCAATATGCTATCTAGGTTTGTCATAACTTTCCTTCCAAGGAGTAAGCATCTTTTAATTTCATTGCTGCAATCACCATTTGTAGTGATTTTGGAGCCCAGAAAAATAGTCAGCCATTGTTTCCACTGTTTCCCCATCTATTTGCCATGAAGTGATGGGACCAGATGCCATGATCTTAATTTTCTGAATGTTGAGCTTTAAGCCAACTTTTTCACTCTCCCCTTTCGCTTTCATCAAGGGGCTCTTTACTTCCCCTTCACTTTCTGCCGTAAGGGTGGTGTCGTCTGCATATCTGAGGTTATTGATATCTCTCCCAGCAATCTTGATTCCAGCTTGTGCTTTCTCCAGCCCAGCGTTTCCCATGATGTACTCTGCATATAGTTAAGTAAGCAGGGTGACAATATACAGCCTTGACATACTCCTTTTCCTATTTGGAACCAGTCTGTTGTTCCATGTCCAGTTCTAACTGTTGCTTCCTGCCCTGCATACCGGTTTCTCAAGAGGCAGGTCAGGTGGTCTGGTATGCCCATCTCTTTCAGAATTTTCCACAGTTTATTGTGACCCATACAGTCAAAGGCTTTGGCAGAGTCAATAAGGCAGAAATGAATTAGTCTTTGATAAATAAATTTGTGTACTTAATGGAAGTCTGACTTACTTATGCTTCCAGCCTATTGAGGCGTGGATATGCTATATGTACAGGTGTTCAATAAAATTGACTAGAATCCATGCTTATTGATTCCCAGTAAGAACTAACCAAATAATCATATAGTAAAGGTTGAATGAAAACTATTTAAATCAAAAGACACCATGTGAAATACCTACCAACTGAAGAGGAAAAGTTAAAATTTTACATAGCCTCCTGCTCCTCCTGCTCCTCTGTAATCCCTTTGTTTGGGGCTCTGAGTTTGGAGTGTTAACTCCTCTGGGCCCACCGGTGTAATAAACCTGAGTTCTCTAACTCTCCGAGTGTGGTGCTTCATTTCTCAAGTACTGGTTTCTGCAACAAATTTGTTAAACTTTTATGATGTGACCTGGAAAAAAATTAGAATTTAGAAATTTGTAAAGTAACAGCATTAAGTTCAGTTATTATCCTTTTCAAGAATAGAGAATAATAAGTTACTTTTATATGGAAAAAATGCATCAAGCATTAAATATTAACCATCCTCCTGAAGATAACACCAACAATGGAATTTCATTTACTAATTTTGTTCCAAAAAATGTAACATTGTGAAGTATTTATTGAGCTGCCATATATCTATGGCAGAGCACCCTGGAGAGTTTGACACTAGAGGTGATTATTTTAACTTAAAGAAGGTATATTTTGTAGAGAAGTAAAATGAGTCGAAGGATACCAATTCAGTAGCAAAGCTGGAACTGGAAGACACATCTAATTCAAATATTGTTTTTACATTTTAATAATTTTTAATCACACATTATTTCAAAAAAGCCATCATGATTTTTCATAAATTAAGCTCAATATTCACCATATTTAAATTATAACAATATTATAGTATTTAAACTCAGTTTATATTCAGAGTATGTAAATCATAATATAATTATTTACTAAAGCTATATTATAACAGGAAAAATCTTGATGGCTTCATATTAAATAAATGTTAATGAATAACTATACAGAGTAAAGTAATAGTATATTATATGGGTTTTGTAGTACTCTAACATTTTGTTAAAGTTTCATGGCACTTTGATAGGCAAATCTTAATACTGGCTTCCCCTCTAAGACTTCCTGAAGGTTACCAAATGGTGATACCAAGCAGAACCCTTTGGGACTCCAGCACAAAAGCTTTTCTGTGTCCTCCATTTCTTGATTACAGGAAATAGGCGTCCTTAATTCTCCATGACATTTTCAGAATCACATCATGCAGGTTCAAATCTTTGCTAATTAGGGAAGGAAGGGATATGGAGACAAGAGAGCAAGAGTTAAAAAAAGAAAAACAATAATAGAGCCTTGGGGATGAGTCCTGGTTCCTCCTCAAGGGATACACATAATATCTTTCAGCTATTTTGTAGATACTGAAACCTCTGCCAGTTTGGAGAAGTTAACTATACACTGCCCCTAAGGACACAGACTCCAGACCAGTTGGGACCAGAAAGTTGATGATGCTGACTCCGACTTATCTCACCACACAGAAGAATGTCTACGATCTAACACACCCTCTTTAAACTACTACTACAAAACTCCTCACTACTCTCTCCAGGTTGGGACACACAGTTTTGAGGGCATTAGCTTTCTGTGACCCCTTTATCTGACAAAGCAATAAAGCTATTCTTTTCTAATTTACTCAAATTAGGCTGGATTTGTCTTCAGTGGTGATGATAAAGATGGTGGTGATGAATATAATAGCTATGTTTTAAAAAATGAACTACTTATTAATAGCAAGGTAATAGCCCTGAAATCTCTAATGCAGCACTTCTATGGTAATCTGCATGGGAACATATGCTTTAGGTTTAAAAACCAAAGTAAGGTTTCCTGTCACACAACCATTTCAAATCTCACTCCACACACCTGACCTGGCTCTTGTCAGTTTTCTCAATAAGATTATGAGACAGATGTTTACCCTTTAGGGATATAAGACAGCTTGGCACACAGAAAATGTTAAGTACAGGAGCAAGGCAGCTCAAGGGTCAATAATTTTTTCTACATTTCTGATCACTGATTTTATTCACTTGGGAAAAGCTTAGGCTCTTGAGGCACCAGGGGACAAAAACAGTTTATAATCCAAACCATCTTATAAAAGCCATCTGTGAGGGTTTTAAAACATGGCCACAATTCAATACAATCCCTAAGAAAATTTCAGTGAAATTTTTCACAGAAATAGGACAAACACCCATAAAAAGTTTTTTGAAACTATAAAAGACCCCCAAAGGCAAAGCAATATCGAGAAAGAAGAACAGACTTGGAAGCATCATATTCCATGATTTTACACTATATTTCAAAGCTATAGTAATCAAAACAGTATGGTATTGGCATAAAAATAGACATATAGATCAATGGAACATAACAGAGGGCCCAGAAATAAACTCACATATATATGGTTAATTACTTTTTGATAAAGGAGCCAAAAATATACAATGGGGAATGGATAGTCTCTACAAAAACTAGTGTTGGAAAAACTGGACAGCCACATGCAAAAGAATGATACTGGACCACTGTTACACCATACAGAAAATATTATAACAATTCCAAATGGTTACAGAATTGGACATAAGACCTGAAACCATAAAACTCCTAGAAGGAAGCATATTCAGTAATCTATCTGATATTAGCCTTTGCAATAACTTTTTTAAGATATGACACCAAAAGCAAAAGCAACAAAAGCAAAAATAAATGAGACTACGTGAAACTAAAAAGATTCTGTACAGAAAGGGTAATCATCAACAGAATGAAAAGGCTGCCTATTGAATGAAAGAAAATATTTGTTAACCATATACCAGTAATGATCTAATGTACAGAATACATGAAGAACTCATACAACTAAAAAAGAAAAAAAATTCCAAACAATCCAATTTAAAAACTGGTCAGAGAAACTGAATAGACGTTTTCCCAAAGGAGACATACAGATGGACAGCTGGTACATGAAAAAGGGCTCAACATCACTAATCATCAGGGAAATTCAAATCAAACTACCAAGAGATGTTGTTGCACACTTGTTAGGATGATTTTTTATCAAAAAAAAACCCACAAAAAGGGTTGGCAAGGTTGTGGAAAAAGGGAAATCTTATGCACTGTTGGTGGGGATGTAAATTTCTGCAGTCACTATGGAAAACAGTATGGAGTTTCCTTAAAAAAATAAAAGATACAACTACCATGCATGTTTGCATGCTAAGTGGCTTTAGTTGTGTCCAACTTTTTGTGACCCCATGGACTGTAGCTCTCCAGGCTCCTCTGTCTGTGGGATTTTCCAGGCAAGAATACTGGAGTGGGTTGCCATTTTCTTCTCCATGGATCTTCCCAACCCAGAGATTGAATTCAGGTATCTGGCATTCCAGGCGGATTCTTTACCCTCTGAGCCACCAGGGGAGCCTGTTATTTATTTATTTTTTTTACAATAGTGAAGACATTTAGGCAACCTACGTATCCATTGGTGGATGAATGGATAAAGAAAATGTGGTCTCTCTCTACATATAATTCAGTCATTAAACATTGACACCTTGCTATTTGTGACCACATGAATGGACCTTAATGACATTATATAAACTAAGTGAAAAAAGTCAGGCAGAGAAAGACAAATACTATATGATCTCACCTATATGTGGAATCTAAAATGAAAAAACAGAGAAAAATAAGACATAGATACAAAGAACAGAACAGATTGGTGGTTGCCAAAGGTAGGGGGTGTTGGTGGGCAAAAATAGATGGAATGGTTAAAAGGTACAATTTCCAGTTATAAAATAAATAAGTAATGGGGAGGTAATGTTCAGCACTGGTGACTATAATTAATAATTGGTGACTATAAATAATAATTGGTGACTATAATAATAATAATAATAATAACTGTAAAAAGAGTAGATCTTAAAAGTTCTCCTCACAAGCAAAATAATATAACTATGTATGGTGATGGATTGTGGTGATGATTCCCCAGTATGTCCAAATACTGAATCATTATATTGTACACCTCAAACTAATAAAATGTTATATGTGAAATATTTCTCAAAATATATTAAAACATGGTACCAAATTATTTGACACCCTGTTCACTGAAAGGTAGAATATATGTACTCTTCCACTGAATTTAAATTGTGAAACTTCAACCAATAGAGCATGGTGGAAGTGATGCTGTATGATTTCTGAGACCATGTAGCTTCCTTCTTGATTGCTGGAGCACTTGCATTTGGATCCCAGAGCCAGTAGGTAAGGAGTCTGAATACAGAAAAGGCCATATCAAGTTATACCCCCTGACAGAAATCACTGAGTCCAGCATCCTAGCCACCTCTATCAAGACAACAGACCAAGTCAGGCTACCTCAGTAGATCATGCCATCTGTTAACTAAACACCCCTGGCCCTCTTTGAATTTCTGACACAGAAGTTTGTGCTATAATGAAATAACTGTTGGTTTTAACATGCCAAATTTCAGTGTTGTTTATGTAGCACTAGAAAACCCAAACTCCAGGAAAATAAGCTTTTTCTTTTTACATGTATATATATATATATATATGAAAGTGAAAGTGAAGTCACTCAGTCGTGTCCGACTGTTTGTGACCCCATGGACTGTAGCCCACCAGGCTCCTCCATCCATGGAATTTTCTAGGCAAGAGTACTGGAGTGGGTTGCCATTTCCTTCTCCAGGGGATCTTCCTATCCGGGGACTGAACCCAGGTCTCCTGCACTGTGGGCAGACGCTTTACCATCTGAGCCACATACAGATGTCTATATATATATATTTAGACACACACACACATATATATTTTTTTCAGAGTTTATTTTAAAATTTTTATTCAAAATACAGATGATATACAATATTATGTTAGTTTTAGGTATACTACATAGTGAGTGAACATTTGCATACATTGAAATGTATGAAATGATCCCCAGAGTAAGTTTACTAACCTTCTGTCCTCATAGAAATGTTTACAATATTACTGACCATCTTTCTTATGTTGTATATTACGTCCACTGGCTTATTTATTTTATAACTTATTTTATAACTTATTTTATAACTAGAGGCTTCTATTTCTTAATCCCTTTCACCTATTTCACCTACTTCCTATATTTTTATTCTTAATAGATATTTAGTGAATGTCTTCTACACACTCTGTCTTTTGGGGGTCATAAGAATATAGTGGTAAAAAAACACCAGAAGTTCCTGTTGTCTTGTAGCTTATATTTTACACAAGAAAGAAAATAAGAACAAAATATAGTCAATATAACAAGTAGTGGTAATTTCAAAAGATGAAGCAAATAAAGCAGGATAATATGATGAAGCATGCTGCAGGTCATGGGTGGCCTCTTTGACAAGCTGTAATTTAAGCAGAGATCATAATGCAATGAAGTGAGAATGTGAGTCATATAAGTATCTGAGGGAAGAACATTAAGTGAAGTGAACAGACACTACAGAGGCCCTGAGATAAGCCCATTGCTTACATGTTTGAGGAAGGTCTCAAAGAGGCCAGTGTAGCTTACGTACAGGGATCTGTGAAGGAGGAAAGATAAAGTAACTTCGGATAGATTACAAGCTGTTGAATCATAGAAATTTTTAAGCCAACGCTACAGCTTATTTTTTTTATCCTCAATGAGAAGAAAAGTCATCAAAGAGTGATGTTGAGCATCTTTTCATGTGTTTGTTAGCCATTTTTATGTCTTCTTTGGAGAAAGAAGAACTCTTACAAGCTGCAGGAGTTGCTTGTATATTTTTGAGATTAATTGTTTGTCCATTGCTTCATTGGCTATTATTTTCTCCCATTCTGAAGGCTGTCTTATCACCTTGCTTATAGTTTCCTTTGTTGTGCAGAAGCTTTTAATTTTAATTAGGTCCCATTTGTTTATTCGTGCTTTTATTTCCAATATTCTGGGAGGTGGGTCATGGAATATCCCGCTTTGGTTGGTCACTCATTATCAGAGAAATGCAAATCAAAACTACAATGAGGTACCACTTTACACCAGTCAGAGTGGCTGCCATCCAAAAATCTACAAGCAATAAATGCTGGAGAGGATGTGGAGAAAAGGGAACTCTCTTACACTGTTGGTGGGAATGCAAGCTAGTACAGCCACTATGGAAAACAGTGTGGAGGTTCCTTAAAAAACTGAAAATAGACCTGCCATATGACCCAGCAATCCCACTGCTGGGCATATACACCGAGGAAACCAGAATTGAAAGAGCCACGTGTACCCCAATGTTCATCGCTGCACTGTTTACAATAGCCAGCACATGGAAGCAACCTAGATGCCCATCAACTGACGAATGGATAAGAAAGCTGTGGTACATATACACAATGGAATATTACTCAGCATTAAAAAAAAAAAAATCATTTGAATCAGTTCTACTCAGATGGACGAAACTGGAGCCCATTATCCAGAGTGAAGTAAGCCAGAAGCAAAAACAACAATACCGTATATTAACGCATATATATGGAATTTAGAAAGATGGTAACGAGAACCCAACATGTGAGACAGCAAAAGGAACGCAGATATATAGAATAGACTCGTGGACTCTGTGGATGAGGAAAAGGGTGGGATGATAAGGGAGAATGGCATTGAAACATGTTAATTATCATATGTTTAATCAATCGCCAGCCCAGGATTGATGCTCGGGGCTGGTGCAACGAGATTTCCCGGGGGGAGGGAGGAGGGAGGGGGGTTCTGGAGGGGGAGCATATGTAAACCCATGGTGATATCATGGCATTGTATGGCAAAACTAATTTAAAAAAAAGTCATCAAAGACTTGTAAGTGGAGGGGTGTCATGTCATCTTTTAAATTTTGAAAGAGGCTCTCTGGGAGCTAAAGAGAGAAAAGAATGTAGGGGACATTGAGCATGAAAAGAGGGACTAGTTGTAATTCCTGAAATAGTGTGAGTGAGAGATGATGATGACAGCCTAATGTAACCCATATGATGAATGATGGCAAAATGTTCAGAATATGTCTCAAAGATAGAGTCGGCATGAATACAGTCCATGGGGCAATGCCTTCTAGGTAGAAATGTTGAGTGCCTGTGAAATGTACAACATTTAATTTATTTGCATGTCTACCAGATGAGGGAGAAAAGTTAGCTAGATTAAGCATACAAATTCCTTACATTGCCTTTTGCTTACAACTCCAAAACCATCTCCTGGTTATACCACTCTTTATCTAATCCTCACCTCCCCCTCCCACAAGAACCCTCCATGTGGAAACTATAGAATTGGTCACTTTCCTCCTATTTGCTTAACCTCATAAGCTTGTAGATTTTCTCATTATAACATATATGCCAGGCTATAGTCATGGTGAACAGGAGCTGAGTATGCACAATTTAATCTTTGTAAAGAACATCACTCCACTTGTCCAAATGCTTGCCATGTCCTTGGCTCATATTCAAACAGAACTAGATCTTTTTTATATCATTTCTGTCAGTCAGTTGTATACGTTTCAGTTATATTGATGACCAGGATAATATTGGCATAATACTTAAAAATTTCGAAGTACATATGTCCACATCTGTCTTCTTTACAAGAGTGCTTAAACAAACTTACAGGAGTTTACAAATGTTTTAATGTATACTACTTTTGTTCTTATAATATTATGTTTCTTTCTTCACCTTATCAGATTATATCAACCTTGCCTCCAATAAAATATAGCCCATTCAGTGACTCAGATACTGAGTAATTTGCTCAATATTGTGGTTTTGGTACAGGTTTAAGTGTTTGGGTATATAGGTGATTACTAGGAAGTAGATAGAGCATGGAAAAGGGTTTTCCCTTCTTTATGGGATATTTATATGACATAACACAAGAATTATTATCTTTTCTTCTTAACACATATGGCCATAGTTTCTAAAATACTTTTCTGTTCCTAAAGAATTACATAATACTGATAATTAATTCCTGTTTTTTTTGTTTGTTTGTTTGTTTGTTTTAATTTTTTTTATTTTTTTATTTTTTATTTATTTTTTATTATTGTTTTTGCCATACATTGTCATGATATCACCATGGGTTTACATATGCTTCCCCTCCGGGTCCCCCCTCCCTCCTCCCTCCCCCCCGGGAAATCTCGCTGCACCAGTCCCGAGCATCAATCCTGGGCTGGCGATTGATTAGACACATGACAATT
>ML663438.1:577123-607532 GCA_007570785.1 Antilocapra americana | reverse complement strand
TTGTTAAAGCTTACCTGCATCTTCTCAATCCTTGCCTGCAGGTTATTGAGCTGTAACTCCAACTTATTTTCCAGGTTTTGGATCTTTTTCACTATTATTATTCGGAATTCTTTGTCAGGTAGACTTCCTATCTCTTCGTCTTTTGTTTGGTCTAGGGGGTATTTATCCTGTTCCTTTACTTGCTGGGTATTTCTCTGTCTTTTCATCTTGTTTATCTTGCTGTGTTGTCCCTTTATTGTGGGGATTCCTCTCTATGGGAGGGGTTGGATGCGTGGTTTGTCGAAGTTTCCTGGGTGGAAAGGCTTGTGTGGTTTTCTGGTGGGTGAGTCTAGGTTTCCTCACTGTTACTCCTCACGTCGGCACTGGGTCGCCTCTCCAGATGCCCGATGTCCTCTGCCAGCATTCAGTTCCTGTTTTTTGGAGTTTGCTCGGCCTTTAAAAGTTCTTTTGGTATATTTATTGGGGAGAGAGTGTTCTCCCCGTCCTATTCCTCCGCCATCTTAGTTTCGCCCCCTGATAATTAATTCCTGTTTAAATAGTAAGTAAAACTAGAAGCAAGAGTCTGAATCAAGAAACTAAGATATACAATTAGAGTGAGAATGAATTTGGAATGTTTATATTCATTATTTACTCCTTCATATATCCAGTCATATATACATATACAAAGTCCTAAGCTTTTCTTACTAATACCCACAAGACTGGTGAAAAGACAGAATATATACTATTATCTATTGTGATAGAGTTAAAAATTACTGATAGGTATAGCGAATCATGGGCAAACTGATACTATGTCAGAGAAAATGCTATGTGTTTATCAAATTTTATTTCAATTTCTTCTTGATAAAACCATATTTCCCATCCTCCTTAACAACTCAGTAAGGGTCAAGTGTCATTATCAGGCCCAGCCATAAAAATATCTGTGCAGTTGATCTACATTCTCTCTTCCATCCACCATGGCAGTCCTAGAAACCATGTGCTTTATGTTTTAGCCACATGATGGAGGGAACTTGGATCCCTAAATCACCACTTTGAGTACAACCCAGGTAAGCCACTCAGCTCGTGTTGGTGTGTGACATAAGGAAGTAATAAATCTATGTTTCATTATACTACTGGGATTTTAGGGTTCATTTGTTATTGCAGCAAAACCTAGCTTATTCTCATTTATTAAAGGAAGGGAGGAGGGGAGACAGGAAAGAAGGGAGAGAGGGGAAGGAGAAAACAATGAAAAAAAAGAGACAAACTCACACTGGGGGTAAGGAAGGAGACAGGAAAGATATTTTCTTGATCAAAAGAGATGATGTATTAGGCATGTGTCATTCTTTCATTCTAATTAAATACCCCAAACATACAGTTAACCACTGGCCAGAATATAACCATTTGCGCATGTCAAGGTGAAGGTTATCACTTGCCACAGGTAGTTTTGATTTGGCTATGGCTTTTGCTTTAGATATTTACAGCAATTTCTCATTGGTCAAACTATTTTAGGGAATGGTAGAGAAGCATATACTCTGGCAGAAACTTAAACTTGGCTCATTTCAAGTCATTACATATTGATAGCTGTTGAGACAACTGTTATCCAGCTTCTGCAAATATTCTGTGGAGGCCAAAGTTCAGAAACTCAGTGATTTCAAATTGGTGTGCTCTAAACTCTTGCATTTTGTTAAGCCTTTCCTTTTGTTGCCTTTACGTATAAGGAAAGGTTGGAAAGTCATAAATTTAGATTCAATACAGGATAAAGGTATTTGTATAAGTGAGACATCATTTCTGGTAAAATATCTATATCTTTATCATTAAAAATTGTAAAATCATTACATTTACTCTCTAGACATTCCCAAACACTTGTCCTGCCCATATTGACTTTTGTTTTGATGTTTCTTATTCATATACAAAACTCACCAATTTTTGACTGAATATATCCATGATGCCTTCCCCCTCCACTTTATATTGGTACATTTGTTGAGAGTATCAAAGCAATATCTCCTGTTTTTTAAGAGAATAAGAAATTAAAGACATTCCCTAAATTTTATCTTAAGTTCTAAGGCGTTGAAGTAAGAAATAGATACATTACCTACATTCCAATGTCAATGCATTTATTTTTTTATTATATAACATACTAATACCATCATGTAGACATTTTTGGACTTAATGCTTCTGCTCAAGCCACTTCACTGAGTGGTCCTGATTTGCTTGAAACCTATACATCGTACTGGTCTTGATGATACTATGATGCAAAAGGAAGCTCAGAGCTCACAACATTCATGTCACATCTCAAAAGGCAGATGGGATTAGTGGGTATGACTTCATATTTTTGGAAAATAAAAACATAGCAATAAATCTCCAATGTTTTCCTCTATGGCTAGCTCAAGGCTCATGAATACTGGAAATAAAAAAAAAATGTAGAAGCTAAATGTGACATACGCAACAAAGCCACAAAGTCTAAGTTCCTTGACCTTGTCTAATGTTGGCTGCATCCATCCTGTGGAATTTAATTTTGATGCCATCAATGCATGTTTGTGGGTGATAAAAGAAGTTATAGGTAATCACAAAAATATGTTGGTGAGAGATGTGTGACATGAAGTTAGAAATTAAATTTTCTGTGGAAAAAAAATGAAAGGAGATCCCCACTGTGACAGATTTAAATTAATTTATTAGAAAAAGTAGATTAAATGTATACAAGACTAGTTACACAAGAGTCATGAGGAAAGTAAAGGTATGAGAGAAGTGATTAAAACAGAAAGTGAAGGCATTTGAGACATGAAAAGTGATCTACGTCCCCCAAATTACAAACTGCCTATAATGTATTTTACCAAAGTTAAAGTACCACGTTCTTTCTCCTTGTGATTAATCATAACAGTAGCCCTTGGGCACATGAATTAAAGTGAGACATAAATCAAATTGACCCAATCACTACTAAGGAATTCTAATGACATAAACAAACAGCCAGCCTCTTCTTGATTACTCCCCAACATATGGAGACCATACAATAGACCATAAAGAACACTGGAGTGTGGCATTCTGGTTTTAGAACCATTACTAGTTTTACAAAATTAAACAAACAAGGAATCTTGTGGCTGTTCAGTTTTCCCAACATAATGAAAACAAGAGTATCCATTCTTTCTTACTATGCAAGTAGTTGCAATTGTCAAATAAGGTCATTTATGTAAAAGTATATAGACAAATATAACACACAGGACAATTGTGAAATATTAGATTACCTCCAGAGAAAAGTGTTTAGATGCATAGTGGTGTTCTTCCTCAGGAAAAGAACTACTGGGCATTGATTGTAATCTCATTTCTACAGATCTGAGGTGTATCCAGACCAGGTTTTAGTCATTAGAAAGTTAATAATTTTCATTTTCACCAACCACATATATTGATGTGATTATGCTCACAGCAATGCACTCTGCCAGACAGATTTAACAACAATAATACTAAGTGCAAAATTAAATACGGTAGAGCCCTTTGCCAAGCAGCATTGCAGGATTTTGCACTTCAGTAGGGGAGGAATGGGCTAACACAGATAAAGCAGTTAAATAACAATGCTTCCTTTGCATCTATTGGAAATTTCCAGTTTGAGTTTAAGAAAAAGATAGTCTGTTCCGCCCCGCTCCCCCCAACAGAAAATGCTTTGAACATTGAATCTCTGATGATATTTAACACAGGATGGACAAGATTCTGCCTTACTTGAGTCATAGAATATGTGCTTTCCTTTCTAGCTTTATAAAAATCTATTCTCTTTCTTCTTCAATTCTTCTGAAAGTTGTAGAAGAGAAGTCAAATATAAGTTCTTGAAAAGGTAACAGGCTATATGTTTATGTACAGGCAAAGCCATTTCCATTGAGTGATTGTGACTGAAATTTGAAAAATAGAAGATACATTTTCTATTCTCTTGTTGTCTCATAATATTTCCTCTCCAATTGTTTCTCCCTATCACTTTCCCATTTCTATATATGGCAGGCATGCCCACTTTAAAACTTACTTTTCTTTTCCTTTTTACCTTCATGAAACACAACCAAATGATTAGCTAAGCACCATTCTACCACTGTATCATCTTTTCTATCACTTCTCTTGCTTTCCACCAAAGAATTTCAGAATTTAACTTACTTTAAATTTCTCCTTTGAATATCATGCCCCCACCCAATTTATTCTGTAGACTGTTGAGACTCTAACTTTTCTGAAATGTTCTCTTATTGTGAGGACCTTGCTTAAATATCCTCAATGAATCCTATTAGCCAAACAAACTTTTTGGCAAATCCAATATTTTTGTTTTAAAATATATTATAAATTATTTATTTGGTGATATATAGGAAATATTATCACTCAAAATCTTGACAATTAGTATTGCAGAGATAAGATATCTAAAAGTTACTTTCAGTTTCTCAGATTGCACATGGACATATATAGAATGACTATTAATCTTATACTCCCCAAAGGGGCCCGCAAAAATAATGAGAGACCTTCTCTTAGATGGATGACTTTTCATTTTGCAATTAAAAAGGGGTAAGGAGGTCCTTCATTATACTTTTATTTAGGGGAGAAGAGGTGTCATGAAAGAACTTAAGGCCATTACTAATTAATAATATAAAGCTACAAAGCAGAAAAGAAATCACAGTTTCATTGACTTCTTGCAGATTTTAAGTAGCTTCATGGATTAGATCTTGATTGTGATAAGATTTCCTGGAAATATGTAAGATACTTTATAACATATTCAGATCTTTTAATTATTATTATTTATATGCATGATTATTTTTGAAACTATATAATTTAAATGTCTTATTTTAGCAAGCAGACTGTTTATAGTAAAGGTAATACTATATTTTGCAATTATTCAACCTCTATTTATTGCACAGTCCATTAAAAGTACATTTTGTTTCCTAGACTAAGAGACACTTTACTTTATAATTTAATTCCAGAGATTCCCTTTGCTCTAGAATAAACAAATTTACTTCAAGAAGTCTCAAATATGCTGGACTGGATTGGTGACTTTATAACTGATTTCCTTCATACCTTGTCTCTCTTTTAAGAACATTTGTCACATTTATTTTAATGATTTGTTCACATATGTAGTCTCCCTTACCAGACTATTCATTTGATGAGGATAGCCAACATATAGTTTTTTTCCCTATCTTTTTGATCCTCAGCACATAGTATATTTTGAATATAATAATATATATGAGGCAAAAGTTGCTAAAATTTTAGACAGTATACGTATTAAAAACACAACGTAAAATATAGTTTATTTTTGCAACACAGAAAGTGGTAGATGAGAGTAAATTCCTTAACCATCTAATCTGGATGTACAAAAAGTATTAAAATAATGATAAAGTCTACTGAAAATTACAGATGTGAAATAGCTGTAGTCTATATAACTATATTATTCTCTGTTCCCTGCAATTTGCTGACATTTTGTATAGTTTCCTTTCATTGTTCATCCTCCTGTTCAAGTCTCAACTCAAATGTCATGTCCTCAGAGAGGACATTTCTGACTACTATATTTTTCTGTATTTCAACATCCCATTTATTACTTTCATAAATATTATTACCACAAAAGTCCAGTCATTTTGTATGCTGGTTTACTATCTAATTTCCTCTCACTAATTTAAATTCCATATAGGAGTAGGTCGTGCCAATTTTCACCATTGTATCCTCAACATTTAGCAGAATGCCTGACATAGTTAACAAAGGAATAAATGAATGGTTGGATGGATGGGCATGCAAATACACACATGTTTCATACCAAGTTCAATACAACATTATTTAGGAAGCTATGGAAAAAGTAAAGAAAATAAAGTAAAATGAGATGGAACCTGTGTATGTCACAAAATAATTTCTGATATATTTTTACTTTTGGACCTGTGATTGTCTGCTTGAGTCCAAAATTTATCAAATCCACCTTTTGGTCATCTAGGATTGTATACTGTTCTAAAGCTAGAATAAAAATTATAAAAATCAACCTCTAATTTGATAGTTTAGGCCTTGGTGCTTTAAAGCCTACATTCTAAAAAAGGAATTTATAAAAGCGATTTATCAGTTAATCACTTACTTCTTTAGAAATGATAGTAACCATATTTCCTTGGCTTCAAGATGTAAGGAATATTATAATATATATGTGAGAACATTTAATTTGGCATTATAGTTTAAGATTTATCCAAGAAGCAGCATCAAATCTTACAGTCAGCTATACTAAAATGGACAGGTGCTATTGATAAGCTTCAAAGCAGACCACCCCACCTTGGCATGGAGATTATTTTGAGCTGAAAACGAGCAAGGCCCATAAGACTCAGGAAGAAATTCTGAATTTCCCCTTTATTGCCTGAAAGAATTTAAGATACGAAGCCTTCGCCAGAAAGAAGCTATCACCAGAGATCACTACAGTAAAGTATAACTTAAGTGGGTAGACAGAAAGGATCCTAGCGAAACTCATTTGATCAGTGTCCTTTCTACGTCTTTCGATGACCCAAGAAAAATTTGATTGCCAAATAGTAATTCATTTTGTCTTCCTGTGAATTACCTTACTTCCAATTGAAACTTCATATCCCTATCTCCTTCTCCTTAGCTCAGAATAAACACACACACACACACACACACACACACACACATTCCTCACCTTGCCTTGCTGTCTTTGGAATTCTTCATATTTAAGTGGATTCCCTGTGCACACATAATAAATTTGATTTTCTCCTGTTAATCTGCCTTATGTCATTTTGATTGCCAGCCAAAAGAACTAAGAGGTGAAATTCGCCCCCCGTCAACACTAATCTTTGAAACAAATCTACCCATAGTCTATATAGTCTCAAGATTTTATTTAATAGGTAAAAACAGCATTTATTTTAAATAATAAGGTTTGCTCATGTGTGATACTTTATAAACCATAACTATGCTTACTGACATGGTTCTGGCAAGAAATAAATGAATAGTTAAAAACAGTTTAATAAAAGGGGACTCAGTGGGGAGAAAAAATGGGAAGTTAGTGTTTAATGGGGAGAGAGTTTCAGTTCAGTTCAGTTGCTCAGTCATGTTCAACTCTTTCCAACCCCATGAACCACAGCACGCCAGGCCTCCCTGTCCATCACCAACTCTCGGAGTTTACCCAAACTCATGTCCATTGAGTCCGTGATGCCATCCAACCATCTAATCCTCTGTCTTCCCCTTGTCCTCCTGCCCTCAATCTTTCCCAGCATCAGGGTCTTTTCCAACAACTCAGCTCTTCGCATCAGGTGGCCAAAGTATTGGAGTTTCAGCTTCAACATCAGTCCTTCCAATGAACACCCAGGACTGATCTCCTTTAGGAGGGACTGGTTGGATCTCCTTGCAGTCCAAGGGATTCTCAAGAGTCTTCTCCAACACCACAGTTCAAAAGCATCAATTCTTCAGCACTCAGATTTCTTTATAGTCCAACTCTCAGATCCATACATGACTACTGGAAAAACCATAGCCTTGACTAGATGGATCTTTGTTGACAAAGTAATGTCTCTGCTTTTTAATATGATGCCTAGGTTGGTCATAACTTTCCTTTCAAGGAGTGTCTTTTAATTTTATGGCTACAATCACCATCTGCAGTGCTTTTGGAGCCCCCCCCCCAAATAAAGTCAGTCACTGTTTCCACTGTTTCCCCACCTATTTGCCATGAATTGATGGGACCGGATGCCATGATCTTAGTTTTCTGAACGTTGAGTTTTAAGACAACATTTTCACTCTCCTCTTTCACTTTCATCAAGAGGCTCGCTCTTTAGTTACTCTTCATTTTCTGCCATAAGGGTAGTGTCATCTGCATATGTAAGGTTATTGACATTTCTCCTGGCAATCTTGATTCCAGCTTGTGCTTCTTCCAGCCCAACATTTCTCATGATGTACTCTGCATAAGTTAAAGAAGTATGGTGACAATATATAGCCTTGACATACTCCTTTTCCTATTTGGAACCAGTCTGTTGTGCCATGCCCAGTGCTCACTGTTGCTTCCTGACCTGCATACAGGTTTCTCAAGAGGCAGGTCAGGTGGTCTGGTATTCCCATCTCTTGAAGAGTTTTCCACAGTCAAAGGCTTTGGCATAGTCAATAAAGCAGAAATAGATGTTTTTCTGGAACTCTCTTGTTTTTTTAATGATCCAGCAGATGTTAGCAATTTGATTTCTGGTTCCTCTGCCTTTTCTAAAACCAGCTTGAACGTCTGGAAGTTCATGGCTCACATATTGCTGAAGCCAGGCTTGGAGAATTTTGAGCATTACTTTCCTAGCGTGTGAGATGAGTGCAGTTGTGTGGTAGTTTGAGCATTCTTTGGCATTGCCTTTCTTTGGGATTGGAATGAAAACTGACCTTTTCCAGTCCTGTGGTCACTGCTGAGTTATCATTTAATGAGGACAGAGTTTCAGTTTAGGAAGGTGAAAAATTCAGGAGACAGATGATGGTGATAGTTGCATAACCCTGTGAATGTACTTAGTGCCACTGAACTGTACAGTTAAATATGGTTAAAATAGTATCTTTTATATTGTGTGACTTTTACCACAATAAAAAGAAATAAAAGTGGGGTGCTTCATTCCAAAGTTGTGGACAGGATTTAGGGAAGCAGCAAGTGGTAATATAAGGCCTAGGCTGACATTGAAAGAGAGTCACTAACACCACAGAGGTCAGCCTCCCAGGACAGATCAATTCGGAGAAGTATAGAAAATGGAGCAGAATGGATATACAAATTGGGACACAGCACAATATAACACACATGAAATGAATTCTGGAAATGCTTGATTTTGATACCAAAGCTTTTTAAATTTTGAGAAAAAAAACTGTAAGTTTTACTTCTTCTTTTCGCTCTCCTTCTCTCCTCGAGGAAAATACATTGTATCTAAAAGGGAAGATGAGTCAGGTGGGTAGAGAATAGGCATTCTTATACACAGATATTCTGCTGACATCTTTAATTTTTGAGTACATTAAGTGTAATAATATAAACTAAGCACCAAATGATATCTGCAATCCTGAAATCAAAGAGATGATGTAGATTTCTCTTACAGTAAAATAAATGCATGCAAAAGATAATTTGCAAAGAAATAGAGGAAAACAACACAATGGGAAAGACTAGAGATCTCTTCAAGAAAATTAGACATCCCAAGGGAACATTTAATGCAAAGATCGGCTAAATAAAGGACAGAAATGGTATGGACCTAAACAGAAACAGAGGATATTAAGAAGAGGTGGCAAGAATACACAGAAGAATTGTACAAAAAAGATCTTCATGACCCAGATAACCATGATGGTGGGATCACTCACCTAAAGCCAGACATCCTGGAATGTGAAGTCCAGTGGGCCTTAGAAAGCATCACTACAAACAAAGGTAGTGGAGGTGATGGAATTCCAGCTGAGCTATTTCAAATCCTGAAAGATGACGCTGTGAAAGTGCTGCACTCAGTATGCCAGCAAATTTGGAAAACTCAGCAGTGGCCACAGGACTGGAAAAGGTCAGTTTACATTCCAGTCCCAAAGAAAGGCAATGCCAAAGAATGCTCAAACTACCACACAATTGCACTCATCTCACACGCTAGGAAAGTAATGCTCAAAATTCTCCAAGCCAGGCTTCAGCAATATGTGAATCGTGAAGTTCCAGATGTTCAAGCTGGTTTTAGAAAAGGCAGAGGAACCAGAGATCAAATTGCCAACATTCGCTGGATTATCGAAAAAGCAAGAGAGTTTCAGAAAAACATCTACTTCTGCTTTATTGAATATGCCAAAGCCTTTGACTGTGTGGATCACAATAAACTGTGGAAAATTTTGAAAGTATCTGGGTGTAACAAGAGTTTATGTGCACCATGGGTAAGATGAAAGTCCTAGCGTGAGAAACCATGCTAAGGCCTTGGCTATGCTTGTGAAACAGATAGTTTGATTTGCAGAGTTACATATGGATAGAAACACCAGAGGAAAGGGTCATGTTTAAGAATCTTTCTTAACTCTGTATTTTCAAAGGGCTGAACTCATTTTCAGAAAACAAAGTCAACAAAGTCCAATTTCAGCAGCAGAAGCTCTCGCATTAGTATTGTTTTGGGTAGATTTGTGCTTGGGAGGGAGAGTATAATACTTATTTAAAAGGTTACAGGAAGCAGGAAAACTGGTCTGAGCAGAGCTGATTCCATGAGTGACCCTTTCCTTCTTTACTTGGAAAGCAGAGGACTGAGATTACACAATGACTCTTGAGGAAAGCAGGGATTGGCAGGAAATTATGTTGGTGGGGAAGTCTCCACTTATTGCTGTTTTTAGGCAGAAGCAGCTGCACAGGCCCTGCTGTAGCAGGCGCAGCTGAGACTCATTGCCATACCAGGGAAAGGATCTGATATTTAAATCTCATTATTTGCAACAACATAGATGGACCCTGAGGACACTATGCTAAGTGAAATAAATCAGACAAAACAAGATACCTTATGATCTCACTTATATGTGGATCATATATATAATATATATATATATATATATCTACACACATAAATATATATATATATTTATGAATATTTATATATGTAAATTCATAAATAACACAAGCGTATAGATACTGAATACAGATTGTTAGCTGTGTGTAACTGTGTATGCAGGGCAGAGGAAGTGCGAAGAAAATCACACGGTTAAGACCTCCATTTACAGAGTAAATAAGAAATAAATAAATAAGTAATGAGTCTATAACATACAGCATGGTGACTATAGTTAATAATACTGTGCTGAGTATTTGAAATTTGCTAAAAGAATAAAACTTGAAAGTTCTCATCACAAGAAAGGAAATTCTGTAACTATGTATGGTGATGGATGGTAACTGGAATTACTGTGGTGATCATTGATTGTGCATATATACAAATATCAAATCTTTATTGAAATTAATACTATGCAATAAGTCAGTGTGTCTTCACTGGTGACTCAGTGGTAAAGAATCTGCCTGCAATTCAGGAGACTCAGGTTTAATCCCTGAGATTGGGATATTCCCTGGGTCAGGAATATCCCCTGGAGAAGGAAATGGCAACCCACTCCCATATTCTTGCCTAGGAATTCCCACGGAGAAAGGAGCATGGTGGGCTACAGTCCATGGAGTCTCAAAAAGAATCAGACATGACTTAGTGACTAAACAATTCCACAATATGTTGATCACATCTCAATTAAAAAAAATCTAATGGTGTACGACACCAAATTTAATCCATGTTTAAAAATGTTTAGATTAGGCATTAAGTCAGCTATGATTTACTTATCCCTGTGAATATAGTGAATTAACTGGTGGAAAGGAGCAGGAACCCTGGGGCCTTCCTGGGACAGACCCCTCCTCCATATCCTCTACTTCAGCTCCTCTCTGAAGTACCTAGATGACATACCTGACACACATTTCCTGAGTTGTTTTGCAGATGTAAAAAACCTCCCCCTCTCCAACAAAGGGATGATGTTAAGTGCTTGATGACCAAGGGCTTTTGAACTGTAGTGTTGGAGAAGACTCTTGAGGGACCCATGGACAGCAAGGAGATCCAACCAGTCCATCCTAAAGGAAATCAGTCCTGAATATTCATTGGAAGGACTGATGCTGAAGCTGAAGCTCCAATACTCTGGCCACCTGATGCAAAGAACTGACTCATTTGAAATGACCCTGATGCTGAGAATAACTGAAGGTAGGAGGAGAAGTGGACGACAGAGGATGAGATGGTTGGATGGCATCACTGACTCAATGGACATGAATTTGAATAAGCTCTGGGAGTTGGTGATGGACAGGAAAGCCTGGCGTACTGCAGTCCATGGGGTCTCAAAATGTCGGACAGCACTGAGCGACTGGACTGAACTGAACTGACCAAGGGCTGATTTTAACCCTTGTTACACCACCCCGTTAACTTACCATCAGTCAATCAGAGAATTGTGCAAAAACTGATAACAGAATCTGCTGCCCCTTCCGTCACATGGCTTTAAAAAGTGCTCTGCCAACCCTTTGAGGAACTGGACTTTATAGGGCTTAAGCCCACTCTTCTTGCATGGCCCTTCAATAAACTTTTCTCTGCTCCAAACTCCAAACTAGGTTTCCCTGGTGGCTCAGTCAGTAAAGAATATGCCTGCAATTCAGGATACCCAGGTTCAATCCCTGGCTTGGGAAGATCCCCTGGAGATGGAAATGGCAACCCTCTGCAGTATTTTGCCTGGAAAATCCCATGGCCAGAGGATCCTGGCAGGCTACAGTCCATGGGGTTGCAAGAGTTGGACACGACTTTGTGACTAAACCACCACCACTGCTCCAAATTCAGTCTGTTTGGCCTCACTGTGTGTCAGGAACATGAATTTGTGTTAACAATGGAACCTGACACTATTTCTCATTAGTACCTTCCTTCTTCTCCATATAGCACTTTTTATTTTTTTTATTTATTTATTTTTTTAAATCATGGTCTTTCCTATTGCTCACTGTCAACTTTGATCTCTGTTTAAAGGCCAGAGTTTGAAATAGATTAGGTACAGAATTATCATTGGAAAATATGATTGAAATTGAATGAAAGCTAACAACTGCATAGGCAGTTTTTCCTAAGGATGTGTCATGCCTCGGGGCTTCCCAGGTGTCGCTAGTGGTAAAGAAGCCACCTGCCAATGCAGGATACCTAAGAGACAAGGGTTTGATCCCTGGGTAGGGAAGATCCCCTGGAGGATGTCAACACACTCTAGTATTCTTGCTTGGAAAAATCCCATGGACAGAGGAGCCTGGCAGGCTACAGGGTATAGGGTCACACAGAGTCAGATGTAAGAGAAGTAACTTGGCATACACACACGTGGCATGCCTTATGAAATTACCTATAAGTGTATGACAGGCAACAAGAGAGAGGAAGAAAAATGAGTGAGGATGACTTTCCAAAGGGTTTCCCCGATGGCTCAGCAGTAAAGAATCTGCCTGCAATGCAGGATATGCAGGAGACATGGATTCGATCCCTGGGTTGGAAAAATCCCCTGAAGGAGGGCGTAGCAACCCACTTCAGTATTCTTGCCTGGAGAATTCCATAGACAGCGAAGCGTGGTGGGCTACAGTCTATAGGGTCGCACAGAGTTGGACACAACTGAAGCAACTAGCTAGCAGGTGGGACTTTCCAAAGCCTGGAGCTTTAGGAATCTCCAAGAGAGGCCAAGTAGTCACAGATATCAATAAAGAATTGCCTGAACCCTGAGTAGGCATCTGATAGACACTATCTCATTCAAAGTGCAAGGTCTAAGAGAGACTTTGGACCAAATGGAGAACAGCTGAGGACTAATGTAGACAACGTGGAAACTGCAGCTGAAAGAAAACATTAAGCCCCCTAATGGGCTACAATTTTTGTAAGAGGCATAGAAATATAGCAAATCTGAGTGAGTTTCAGGTTAAGAATCTGAATAGCTGGATGGAGCTCAGACAAGGCTGAGTTAAGGAGAGGAACTGAACTGTAATGTTCAGTAAGCTATGTCAGCCAAGTCAAACTCTGGCTAGATTTTTATTCCTTTAGGAATAGGCACTTTCCCCTCAGTTTATCAATTTTATTGTTTTTACCCTTCCTTTTCTATTTTGGCTATTTCATTTTTGGTCTCAGGTTTTGGATAAGATCCTTTGTAAAAATGTCTTTTTTTTAGCTAATCTGAAGAGAAAGCAGGGTTGTCTCACATAACTGAAGATGTTTAAAGAAAATGAAGTGACAAATAGAAATGTTCAATTGGAGGAGGTTAGAGTAAGTGGCATCTGTTTGCCCAACCAAAGAGAACCTGCATTCAGATGCTAAAATTCACATTTAGATGTGAAGCAAGAGTCTAGAGTTGTTTACTGGTTATCTGATTTCAGGAGACTTCTCTGGTGGCTCAGATGGTAAAAGTGTCTGCCTACAATGCAGGAGACCTGGGGTTGATCCCTGGGTTTGGAAGATCCCCTGGAGGAGGAAATGGCAACCCACTCCAGTATTCTTACTTGGAAAACCCCATGGACAGAGGAGCCTGGTAGGCTACAGTCCATGGGGTTGCAAAGAGTCGGACACGATTGAGCGACTTCACTTTCACTTATCTGATTTCAGAGGTAGCCATGTTTTGTTTACCTGGTACAATGCTTAAAAAATGTATTTGAATATCTTGAGTTGAGATATGTTTTTCATGTTAACCATAGACTCACCACTGACTGTATTTTACATTGAAGTCTATTTCATTTATCTCTTTTCTAGCATTTTCCTGTAGGAATTGGATGTACAATTCTTAGAATGTACCAGTGCATTACTACTCTTCTCCCCCACCAAATATAAGCTCCACTGGGGCCAAGATTTCCCTCAGGTTTATTCAGTGCTATACTCAAGCAACTAGGACACTGTCAGATGTTCAATATACATTGATTGAATGAATAGATTAATAATAGTGGACTGTGTCCTAGCTTTAAGAATAAATTTCAGTGGTTGAACTACTAGCATTATAGACAGGGTTCTTAAGTTACATCTCAGGGGTTGCTCGATTCTGAAAAATTTTATACTAATGAATGTATCATACTGTTTAGCCACTTATACTTCCTTGCCTGCATATTTGCAAGGTAGAACACAAGCCATAGTTTTACAAAAGTGTACTGGGATTTTAACATTTTAATAAAGCATAGATATTAAATTAAGCACATGAGGGAAGTGATATCTGAGTTAGGAATACTTAGACCAAGAGATATATAGTAAGAGTCTTATAAAACTGAAAATTAGAGTGTAATGAATTTATCTCTCTGCTTGCAATAGCAAATAGATATCATGTAGAGCCAGTTTAAAGAAACCAAAAACCTGGGAACATGAAAATGACTTTGCCTGGTGAAATTTAACTGGTAAAAGTATATCATAGATTCATAATTTAATAAATATTAGGGACCATTAACAACTGTTTAGTTCACTGCACATAGTTTATTTGTCTTTTTTTCCTTACTCTTATCTTTTCCCATGGCATATGGTTCTCATAAAGCTACAAATTACAATAAACTGCCCTGATCAATGGATAGGCAGTGACCCAAACGTTCTCAGCCACACTCATCAATATGAATGCTGAGAAAGATTCCACAAAATAAAGTTTTAATTTGTTGAATACCCTAGGCTGCCTTTCCACTGTTGCATGAACAAATAAATTGTCTTCTTTGTACCTTAACGATTATACAGAGGAAGTGAGAAATAGATTCAAGGGATTAGATTTGATAGAGTGCCTCAAGACCTATGGATGAAGGTTTGTAACATTATACAGGAGTTGGTGACCAAAATCATTTCCAAGAAGAAGAAACACAAAAAGGATAAATGCTTATCTGAGGAGGACTTACAAACAGGTGAGAAAAGAAGAGAGTAAAAGGTAAAGGAGAAAAGGAAAGACATATACATCTAAATGTAGAGTTCCAAAGAATATCAAGGAAAGATAAGAAAGCCTTCCTCAGTGATCAATCCAAAGAAATAGAGGAAAATAATAGAATGAGAAAGACTAGAGATCTCTTTAAGATAATTAAAGATATGAAGGGAATATTTCATGCAAAGATGAGCACAATAAAGGACAGAAATGGTATGGACCTAACAGAAGTAGATGATATTAAGAAGAGGTGGCAAGTATACACAGAAGAAGTATACAAAAAAGGTCTTAATGACCCAGATAACCACAAAGGTGTAATCACTCATGTAGAGTCAGACATCCTGGAGTAGTGCGAAGTCAAGTGGGCCTTAGGAAGTATCACTGCAAACAAAGCTAGTGGAGGTGATGAAATTCCAGTTGAGCTCTCTTAAATCCTAATAGATGATGCTGTGAAAGTGCTGCACTCAATATGTCAGAAAATTTGGAAAACTCAGCAATGGCCACAGGACTGTAAAAGGTCAGTTTTCATTCCAATCCCAAAGAAAGACAATGCCAAATAATGTTCAAACTACTGCACAATTGTTCTCATCTCATACTCTAGAAATGTAATGCTAAAAATTCTCCAAACTATACTTCAATAGTATGTGAACTGAGAACTTACAGATGTTCAAGTTGCATTAGAAAAGGAAAAAGAACCAGGGATCAAATTGCCAGCATTGGTTGGATCATAGAAAAAGCAAGAGAATTCCATAAAAACATCTACTTTTGCTTCATTGACTATGCTAAAGCCTTTCACTGTGTGGATCACAAGAAACTGTGCAAAGTTCTTCAAGAAATGGGAATACCAGACCACCTTACTTGCCTCTTGAGAAATCTGTATACAGGTCAAGAAGCAACAGTTAGAACTGGACATGGAACAACAGACTGGTTCCAAATAAGGAAAGAAGTACATCAAGGCTGTATTTTGTCAACCTGCATATTTAACTTAGATGCATCATGTGAAATGCCAGACTGGATGAAGCACAAGCTGGAATTAAGACTGCTGGGAGAAATATCAATAACCTCAGATATGCAGATGACACCAATCTTATGGAAGAAAGCAAAGAGGAACTAAAGAGAATTTTGATGAAAGTGAAAGAGGAGAGTGAAAAAGCAGGGTTAAAACTCAACATTAAAAAAAATGAAGATCATGGCATCTGGTCCCATCACTTCATGGCAAATAGATAGGGAAACAGTGACAAGTCTTTATTTTGGGGGGTTCCAAAATCACTGCAGATGATGACTGCAGCCATGGAATTAAAGACACTTGCTCCTTGGAAGAAAAGTTGTGACCAACCTAGACAGCATATTAAAAAGCAGAGACATTACTTTGCTGACAAAGGTCCATCCATACAAAGATATGGTTTTTTCAGTATGGATGTGACGGTTGGACTGTAAAGAAAGCTGAGTGCCAAAGAATTGATGCTTTTAAACTGTGGTGTTGGAGAAGACTCTTCAGAGTCCCTTTGAGTGCAAGGAGATCAAACCAGTGGCTCCTAAAGGGAATCAATCATGACTATTCATTGGAAGGACTGATGCTGAAGCTGAAACTCCAATACTTTGGCCACCTGATGTGAGGAACTGACTCATTGGAAAAGTCCCTAATGCTGGGAAAGATTGAAGGTAGGAGGAGAAGTGGTGGACAGAGGATAAGATGCCTGAATGGCATCATTGACTCGTTGGACATGAGTCTGAAGAAGCTCCAGGATATAGTGATGGACAGGAAAGCCTAGGGGCATGCTGCAGTCCATAGGGTCTCAGAGTTGGACAGGTCTGAGTGACTGAATTGAACTGAACTGATGAGTTAACTTGAGTTGATCTCCATCCTGTCTAACTGAAAGAATTATGATTTACAGGCAGTATGAGTACCTTAGGTATACAGGAGACAAAATTGTGCTGAGATAAATTAAGGAAATTACCCTCATACCACTTTACTATTTAGTGAATAATCCAAGACTAGCCAGATAGCCTAATAAGCAGTCTTCTTTCTTCAAACTTGTCTTTTAAACTTCCCTGACTCTTTTCTTGCTTCTGCTATTGCTTCTTCCTTTGTGAAAACATCTACTTTTGTACTATTTCTGTGTTGGGATATCAATACTACTGGGTCTTTTTCCTTAAGCACAACTTCTGTCAGTTCTGCAATTTCATAACTATTTAGTGGACTCAGTAGCATCAAATTTCTTAAAACATCTGTTTGCACCTTATTACAGAAATGGGATTAATTTGCCTTAGGGATTCATAAATGAGCTTCAGAAAACTCTAGATGTCCTCTCCATTTGGAGCTTTATACCAATTTTCTCTCATCATTTCTGTTATTTTTTAACTTCTTCAGTTAGAACAGAAAGGTAGAAAAAGACCATAATCATCATTAACCATGAATTTGTTATTCTTCTAATTCTATACTACTAACTTTTCCCATTTTAATACTAACTTTTTTTAGGAAAAATATCCTTAAATCACTTTTAGTCAAGTGCACAGGAGACTTCCACTAGCCAATAAAATCAATTATTCCTTCTACAGTGTTACAGCCCTGAAAAGCAACTGGCAAGAAAAAGTCTATATTTGCATGTCTAGGTATTACCATGCGACTAGTTTTCATCAATAGAATTTGAGTGGAAATATGAGGACCATTTCTGGGGCAAGGCTTTGAGAAAGAACTGTGCTTCTTCTTTTCCTTTTTCCTCCTTCCATGTACTAGATATTTAAAATGATGAGGCCTGAGAGTTGTACTGTCTGATACAATAGTCATTAGCCATATGTGGCTATTTAAGTTGAAAATAATTAAAATTATACACAATTACAAATAAGTTTCTCATTCATACTAGCCACATTTCAGAAGTTTTATAGCTACATGCTCATCACTGCAGAACACACTACTGAATAGCACTGGCTCAGATAATGGTAGAGACACAAGATGGTAAGAATCTTATCCACTAAATTTTAAGGAGGGAAGGAACTAGCCACTGGACACTTATGAGACTCTGAAATATCCTCTGGTTTAGTCAAGTATACATCTGTGTATTTTAGTGTCCATAATTCATAGTATTTTGGCTTATCCTAATTAATATAGAAGCTTAAAGATATTTATAAAAGGTTATTTTAACATCTTGTCAGACATCTGGAAGATCCCCTATCTCTATTTGTGTTTTGTTTGCTGGATTCTTTTTTTTATACAATCAAAATAAAAAAATAGAATATGAATTTTAAAGCATATGAGTTTAAGCTATAGCATAATCAAGAAAATAGTTTAAAAGACATATCTCATGGAAATTCATTCACAGTGTGGGAGCAATAGTGAAACTTCAGGTTTCTGCTAACTCCTGCTTTCCTTATTTTAGAAGATAACATCCTCACAAACACGAGGTCATGAAGGGCACCATCTTGAGATTCAGAGTCTTTGGGTTTGAGTATTGGTTCTTTGATATCTGGAAATTTCATAGTTTTATGATTATCTGTAAATAACAATGATTGAGTCAGAGGAGTCAGGCAGATAAAGATGGGTTATGTTAGTTTAATTACTGCTAAAAGCTGACCTGGAGAATATGGATTAAATGTGTGGCAATAATGAGCTTCATGACACTCTTGACTACACCAGGTATGAGTCTTCTGAGAGGAGTTATTTAGGATTATTTCCTCTCACTGAGGGAGGAAGCTGAGAAAGAGGGCAGAAAGAATATAAATTCCCAAACTTTAGGGATAGATTATCATTGCCTAATTTATAAATTCAAACTAAGGTCTATCTTTCCCAACCTGGTAACTCATTTCCCCACTGTAGAGAGGCAAAAAAAAAAGTAGAGCAAAAGGTCGGAGGATATATAGAGAAAATTTCTCCTTATACAAAAAAGAAAAAACAGAGGAAAATTAAAGAAAGTTTTGGCATTGTGGACCTGTTTCTTTCTATGGAAAATGGAGATGGTAATAGTACTTGGGATTGCTATGAGCATTAAATGAGAGAATTTATGCAAAACATTTAGTATGTAATAAACAGTAAACTCTTACTAGTTATATTATTAGTAATAATAGTAAAGTAATGTTATTATTATTTTCTGTTTCCTGAACTTCCATAAGTAGCAGTGAATTATTCAGTAAACTTACTGGAAAACTTACAGTATTTGTTTAGTTGTAAATATTTTATTTTGTGTGAAATAGAGGTTTATTTTTTTATTTTATTTCTGTTCTTTTTTTGAATAAAGCCAATTGGAAAAAGAAACAGGCTATATTCCTAAGGGAAGGTAACAACTAAAGAACATTTTATGGAAACTCTAAGCAGTTTGAGTGCTTTACTTTCTTTATATATTTGTCTGGGTCTAGGTCACCACTTAAACAATTGCTTACAAATCTATGAGGAAAACTACATATTTTAATAAAAAAAGAATGTGTTGATTTTTTGAAATTAAAAGAGATAAAATATATATGTATTCTTATAATTAACATTTAAAATTGTAAAACTATTAGGTAACATTGAAATTTAATAGGACTAGAATAATTTATCTGTTGAGTTGTACTGATCCATTGGAAGAATTTGGATAATTCTTTAGCATCATACATAGCATGTGAGAGTATACTATGGAACCGTTGGGAATACAGACAAGCTCCACACTGATTCTGCCTTCAAAAATGTATAGACTGATATATGGAATATAATGAAATATTTTAATTCTGTGTAGAAAGTACAGTCTCATAATACAGAGTAAAAATTAGGGCTTTGAGGGTTGAGTAAAAGTGTTTCAACTCTAGAGTTCAAAAAAAGTATTATTTTCAGCTATAGGGGCCTTGGTTATGGGGCAACGCATCAAGGGAAGCTTGAAGGAAGGAGCTAGTATACAAATGTTTGGACAAAAGTCACGGTGGCAGGGTGTTCCATGCTGACGAAATAGGTCATGTAATTATGAGAACTAGAAAGCTCCATTTAGATAAAGCTGAGAATATACAAATAAATCAGAAGCAGTATACAAACTTATAAACAAATGAATTCCTAAATAAGCAATAGTTTTATTTAATATTATCAGAAAAATAACTGAAACTGATGCTAGTAGATAAACCTTTAAAACCTAAAATGTTTAGGGTTGACTTGAATTTAAAATTTTTTTGAATTGGTTTGAAAACCAAAGATAAGATACAAATGACTTGGATGTAGTTTCTGAAAAAAGTGCTAGAAGCTAATAGTGAGCCTGCCTAAATGTTGCGACCTCTTCAAAGGCATATTGAAATAAAAGTCAGTTACAAAGATACATACTCAAGGGGAGGGAGCATTGCAGGAAAAAATAAGATAAAAATGAGAGATATTGATCAACCTTTCAGACAAGCATATAGTATATTAAAAGTAACTTGAAATATAGTAGAATCTATTTTCAAGGTTAAAATAAAGATTGGGGTGCTGAATTTAATTTCAAGTATAAATCTTAAAAACATATGAAAAACTCAAAAAAATTTATGAATGGACAAAACAGATCTCCAAAGTTTGTTCTTTTTTTTTCAGTTTTAACTCAAAGTTTTATTGTCAGCCAAGTTATCTTAAATAAAGGCAGCAGAAATATTTTTGATAAAAGTAAGCTCAGAAGAAATTAGGAATCACTAACCATTTTTGAAAACTTTAATTAAATACTCTGATGGAACAAAAACTATGTCAAATATTAAGAATTTAGATATTCAAATATGTAAGTCAAATCATTATGCTATATGTCAATTACATCTCAATAAAACTAGAAGAAAAAATTAAGAATTTGGAATTGTAGAATGGCAGTTTGAAATAACTGGCTTATTTATACCACTAAGGAAAATACATTAGGTACAGAGAAAAATTACTTGCATGTTCAGTCTAGGATTATTTAAAATAAATTTAAAAAAATGTTTGTTCTTTTATAGCAGAGAGAAAAAAAAGACAACATTATAGGCATACACATATACACATATATATTCCCTGAGATGCACGTAAGGAGTATACTGCATGCAAGTTATCTATGCATGGAAATTTTAAAAAGTAAACTGGGATAGTCCCATTTGTTTGTTTGTTTTATCTAAAAGAAAGATATCTACATTTAAAATCCCACTCAGTTTCAGTATGCTCATTGTATTTCAACATCCTATAATTTGTATACTGTTTATATTTAAATGCAATACTGAACCATGTATAAAAGCTAACAATAAGGAAATGTCTATGTTTCTCCACTGGCCAGAGCATAGACTGAAATTGAATAGTGAACAATGAACTTTGTTACACTAAATAGAAGATATGCAAGCAGAACAGTTTGATGTAATTTAATGGCTCTTCAAACACTTTCAGTAATGGAAACACAGATAAAGACATATTTTTTCTTTGATCCCCTAGTCACTTTTTCCATGGTCTTCACACCTTTTATTCATATCTCCTCTATTGTGAAAAGTATTTTAGTCATTCTAATTTATGATGGGGTACGTATTTTTTTTAAATCCGAATTTAAGTAGTTAAAAAAGATATAATTTGATATATTACATTCATTGACATTTTAAATTAAAGCAATTACCTCTGTCTTTCAAAATATATCATCCACATACCATAATGATCTGATACAACCACACCATTGTGAAAAACAATGCATAAACAAAACTCATGTTTCACAGAAAATTTCTGTTATTCATTTTCTTCTTAAAATCATATTAACATTGTACTTCTTCCATATAACTTTATCATCATATGAAATGTTTTATATTTGAAAATATTTTACTGATCACAGTAATATGCTTCTGCAACAAAATATTTATCTAAATTGACATTATTTCCATAAATAATTTGTCACCACATAGTTCTAAATGTTAAATTTTCTTCTGTTTTGTTACCAATTATAAATATTTGTACTAAATAATCAAAGAAAAATGCATATTTCACAAACTTTGAGGAAAAGATCAACTAAAGTGTAAAAAAAATATATTGGAAGTACATTCCTAAATGAGATGAATGGGTTATGCTTTTCTCTTCTTCAATTAGTTTACGTATCTGTATATGCTATTACTGCTTTGTTGTTCTTTATTTTTTTTTTTTTTTGCTTTGTTGTTCTTTAGTTGCTAATTTATGTCTGATGCTTTTGCAATCCCATGGACTGTAGCCCAGCAGGCTCTTCTGTTCATGGGATTTCTCAGGCAAGAATACTGGATTAGGTTGCCATTTCCTTCTCCAGGGGATCTTCCCAACCCAGGGATTGAACCTGAGTCTCCTGTGTCTCTTGCATTGGCAGACAGATAATTTATCACTGAGCCACCAGAGAAGCCCCTTACCTACTGATAGCATGAGTCAAAATAATATCAATTCTAGCTCTCATTTTGTAGGAGTCAGTGCTGAGTAAACTTCACAAACATAAATATATGATAATTGAGTTACAGCAGTATCTCTAAAATTTTGCACTCTTTCTGTGTTATTTGGTAATTAGATTAGACAATCTTCAGTTTTGTTGAAAGAAAAGAATTGGAAATCACTTGACTTGTGATTGTCAGAGTAATTTGATACCTAGTCATTAATGGTATTAATTTTTTTAACATTGATAGCAATGTTAAATGCCCTTCCAAAACAAATTGTAAATTGCTCCATATTTAAACCTATAGGTATTTATACTACTGGTCAACCCTAATATGATGAGTAAATGGGAAGCTTTGCTTTTTTATAGTAAGAAAAAGATGAAAGTGAAAAGAAAACGGGGAACCAAGATGATGCCTTGACCCTAAGACTCAGTCTTTTGTACAAATCAATTTTAGGATGGAATACACACAGTAGTTGAGGAAGTGGAAACTGCTTTTCTTAGAACTATTTATACCCCTACATCCTCTTGAAAGCCCTTAGGTATCTCCTGGATAACACTTTTCTAATATATTTTTACCACTCCCATCTTACATTTAGCTGTGTTTCCCCCTCATTTTCCCCCTATAACAATGGACATGATAAGAATGGGAGCAATAAACAAAATAAATAAGAATAGATGGTATTTTCCTAACAGACAGGTGGGAGTGGCAACCAAAGAAATCTGACTGAACTTCAGAGAGCTTGAGTACCCAGGGGCAAACATATACTGGTGGCCAAATAGGATATTACTCGGTTTGTACCATCAAAAGAAAAAAAAAATCCAAATCCATTGCCTAGCTCCTAGACATGAGCTAGTTCTCAGATTTTGGATACATGGACTGAAAAGGAATCATGACCTGCATGAAGGAGAAACACACACACACACACCTTCAATACCTTGGTAAGGCATGTACAGTAATGGTTGTGTTAGTTTTCCCCAAAATAACTTACAGCCATGCATTCAGTTATACTAGGGAAAGAGGAATACCCAAACATCCTAATGACTGTCCAACAGTGTTAGTTGACAATGATATCAGGACTCCCTAAGGATCAATATGCACCCCTTTCCCACTAGAGTAGAGGTATATAGGGAACAGGTAATGAATAGCATTCTGCTTGAGGTCTGGCTTATTGTGGGTGCACTGGGTCTGTGAACCCACTTGCTGGTCATTTCTGTCATATCTGAATGGATAAATGGGATTGAGATACTTGGGAGTTTGCATGACCTCCATGCTGGGTGCTTGAACTGTGGAGGGAAAGGCTAACCTAGTGAGGAAAGATAAAGGGAAGCCTCTGAAACATTTTCACATCACCCAACTTAGTAAATTAAAAATAATCTTCAATCCTGAGTGGGTCGTAGCAAAAATTAGTATCCCCTTTCAAGATACAGAGTTTAGTGGTTGTCCCCATCCATATCTCGATTTAATCAACTAGCCTGGCCTTTGCAGAACCGGAATGGATAACCATAGACTACTGCAAATCAATCGGTAGTGTCAATTCTAGCCCCTGGGCAAGAGCAGATAATCACAACTTCAGGTACACCGTTTGCATTCTAGCAAATGCATTTTTTTCTAGTCATTTGCATTCACATTTAATGAACAAAAATTGTCATAATTTTGCTCCAGGGTTCTGTTAACTCATTTGTCATGATATGGCACAAAGGGAACTGAACTATACGGACATCCTGCAGACTATCACATTGATCTGTTATAATATTTTACTAAGAAGTCTAGAGGAGCTGAAAGTGGCTGGCATGTAGAAAGCCTTGGTGATATGCATGTACTCAAGAGAGTGAGAGAGAAACTCAATGAAGTTTCAGGAGTTAGTTTTACATCCTTCAGGCTTTTAGGGGCATGCTTGAATGCCCTTCTAAAGCAAATGTGAAACCATTCAATTTTACATCTCCGATCACAGAATGAAATGTCTGTCATACGGAAGAACATCTTCAGGCCATGAGGCAGCAATATCCAATCCCTATATATATGGCTACAACTCTTAAACAGTAAGTCCCCTACATATGGACCTCTGGGTTGCAAGCTTTCAAAGATACAAATGTGCATTTGCATTTCCAATCATATTAAGTTAGCTTGCAGTGTTTGGCATTCATTGCCCAATGAATGCATCTTGTACAAATGGCTGTGCTTTTGTGTACTTCCCTGGCAGTTCAGTGGTAAAGAATCCATTTGCCAAAGCAGGAAATGTGGGTTCGACAGCATATAAAAAAACACTGCAGTGTGTCCAGGTTGAGAAGTAAACATGGTACACCCTATGGTATCTGAGGTCCTGCTGGGGGGATGCGATCCTGTGTGGGGATTATGACAAATTCCAGTGGAAGACTCACCATGTAGGCTTCTCCCACTGCCCAATCCTGCTTCTGCCCTCTCCATTCCACAAGCATTGATCATTCATAAATATCATTTACTCCAAACTGCCCCTAGCATTGGGAAGATCCCCTGGAGAATGAAATATCAACCCACTTCAATATTCCTGCCTGAGAAATCCCATGGACAGAGGAGCCTGGCATGCTGCAGTCTATGGGGTCGCAAGAGTCAGACACGACTTAATGACTAAACAACAACAACTGTACAGAGTACAGTAGAACATCTTTATTTCAAGCCCAAGATGTCTGGAAGCAAGCATAAAAGAAGTGGTAATGTAGCTGGTTTACTGTGCTTTTCAAGGTACTATACTATTAAATTAACAGTGTTTTCTTTATTTTTGTGTTTGTTTTAATGTATTATGTGTGTAAAAAGTATTACAAAATCATTACAGTACAGTACTATATAGCTGATTGTGTTGGTTAGGTACCTAGGTTACCTTCGTTGGACTTACTATCAAATTGGACTTAGAAATGTGCTCTTGGAACTGAACATCTTTGTATGTAGGAGACTTACTGTACTGAGTGCCACGAGTTTTGAGAATAGCCTAGCATATAAGAAAACACTTCAGTGTGTCCAGGTTGTGAAGTAAACAACCCTGCCTCGTGTACAACATGGTACACCCTATGGTATCTGAGGTCCTGCTGGGGGGATGCGATCCTGTGTGGGGATTATGAAAAATTCCAGTGGAAGACTCACCATGTAGGCTTCTCCCACTGCCCAATCCTGCTTCTGCCCTCTCCATTCCACAAGCATCAATCGTTCATAAATATCATTCACTCCAGAGAATCCAACCTACAGCAGAAAGCATGTGCCCAGGGGGAAGAAACACCAAAGCATTGCTTCATTATCCCTGATCATTTAGGATCATTTCTCTCCAGTATAATTTGGGAAAAGAAGTTGTCTCATCATGTCTACTTGAGTCATTATGCTGTTCATGTTTGCTCCACTGTCTTCTATTTCCCTTCATTGCTCTTAGCTCTAGCAATGCTAGAGCTTAGCTTAGCTTAGCTCTAACAGTAATAGCTATCACTTAATAGGTGCTTTCTAGACAGTCACTTTCTAAATTCTTGGTATGAATTGATCTACACAGCAGTCACACTAAACCACAGACCAGGATACAGAGCATATTGAGGTTGTACAATTTGTTTGCAGTCACACAATTAAGAAGCAAAAGGCTGGGATTGGAGTCCAAGTAGCCCACTAAAAAGGGTCAGTGCTCCTAACACTCAATTTTCAATAATTGGAACCATCAACTGTCCCATTTTGATCTGTGATAGATAGTACTCTTGATCTTTCCTACAAAATGTCATTGACCAAACAGAGTTATCAGAGTTATAATGAACGTTTGGGGTATCACAGAGTGATGATTTATGTGGCAATAGAAATTTAATATACAATGCTAGTCTTCATAGACAATTAGCAAACTTTACCTGCCACAGAAGTTCCTTGTTTGCTGTGATCAATCCAACGTACCTAACTTCCTACTGTGATCTAAATAATCTGATTGTAAAATAACCATCCTGATACAATTATTCTTAATTTATGGGCACATTTCTCCTCAATCATTCAATAATCAACTCATATTTCTGCTATTTTCTAAAATAGACCACATTAACCCTGTATTTGTTTCACTCTGTTTTTCCCCCCACAATATGCCACTGTAGGTTGAGAAGAAGGGTTGTTCCCTTTTAACACAAAAGATCCAATAAAGTATTTTGCCCAGATTAAAAGAAAAACAAAGCAAACTCCCTGCAAACAATATCCTTCACATATTCCAAAAAGTTTGAGACACCTGGATTCAGTCTCTTTTTAAAAGTATTCTTATGATCTATGTTGTAAATAAGCATGAGTGAGTGAGTCACTCAGTCATGTCTGACTCTTTGTGACCCCATGGACTACATATTCCATGGGACTCTCCAGGCCAGAATACTGGAGTGGGTAGCCTTTTCCTTCTCCAGGGGATCTTCCCAACTCAGGGATCAAACCCAGGTCTCCTGCATTGCAGGCAGATTCAGTACCAGCTGAGCCACAAGGGAAGCCCATAAATAAGCTTATAAGTATTCAAATAAATATGTGTTTTGTTTATATTGTTATTAATTCCTTTTGCCCTAACACAATATTATAATATTTTAGCTTTGTAATGTGTTTATTTCTTTAAAGGAAATACCTTCTGAATTTATTGTTCTTTCTCTAAGTAACAGAAGCTCTTTGTACCCATTTACTCTGCCATATGAATCTAGAATAATTTATTAACTGGTTAAATAAAAAATTCCATAGAGACATTCATGTGAATAGCTTTATATTATTTATAATTCAACTCAAAGACAGCAGACATTATGAAGAGACAATCTAGTGCATCATTTTACAATTTTTATTGTAAAATAGAGAGGAAATGGCAACCCACTCCAGTATCCTTGCCTGGAGAATCCCATGGACTGAGGAGCATGGTGGGCTGCATCTATGGGGTCGCACAGAGTCGGACATGACTGAAGCGACTTAGCAGCAGCAGCAGCAGTCCATACATTGCAGAAGTGCATAAAATATTTGACTAAAGTAACTATTAATAGTGTAATTTGTGTATTCAAATAGTCAGGATTCAAACTGCACTTGACCACTCACAGATTATATGTTCTTATGCAGGTTACTTAATATGAAAGAATCTTTCTTTCCTTCTCCATAAAACAGACTAATAATAGTACCCATCTCAGATGCTTGATCAAAGAATTAAATAAGGCAATATATGCAGTTCATCATAAGGCTTGGAATAAAATAAGTGTTCAGTAAACTTTATTATTATTATTAATTTCATCATCCTTAGGATAAATACAAAAATTGTTAAATTTTCTCATAAGCCCTTTATTTATATTTAAATAAAATGAATGGAAGTTATTGAATAGTGGACAAAGATCTAGAGTTACATTATAGAGATGAGAGAATTGAAACTAAGTATTGACTTAAAAATATATTTACTTCTAAAGTTACAGAATATAGGTTCAAAAGGACAGAAAATCTCTGAGAAAAGCTTTTGGGGAGCTTTTGACTTAGTTTGCTAACTACAGCGTTAGACCACACCAAAAGTTTTAGAAGAGATACTTACATCTTAGAGGTCAAATTTCCTGGACTTAGATTCATTTCACTTTGAAGGCCTCTTGGTTCTTTGCCTTTGCTATTATCTTGAATGACATTCCTGTCTAAAATTGGTGTTTATGATATTTAATTTTATTTGCTTCTAGGTCAATTCTTGGATGAAGTGCATCCCTATGGTTTCTTGGGGACTAATCTCAAGTCAACTGAATTTGTTAACAATTTCATGCTCTGAAGTAAATGACCCATCAGTTTAATGCATATAGTTAGCTATTTGTTAAGTATTGAGTATCATTAACCTGAAAAGAAGCATCTTGGACAAACACATATTTCTCCCAGAATTAATATGGTATTTCCATCAAATGCTTCATTTCCTAGAATGTGGTTCAGAAATGCATGCTCTTCCATTTCCATGATCAAATTAGACCATACATTACATGCTGGGTTGCTTTTTGTTGCTGTGGGATGTTGGTAGGCTATTATCTCACTGCTAATGGTAGCCTTAGCGGCTTCCCACGGTGTTCCTCCCAAAGTTTCCAGGCCATTGTTTTAAAAATATGTTTAGGTCTTTTATAGCAAATGGTTGTTAACATGTTGTTTGTAGAATAGAGGAGGAGTGGGATACCCCAGTCTGTGCTAGTGGAGAGCCATTTTCAGTTGCTGCTTTGCTATTAACACAAAAGAATCTTAACAGTCTCTCTGAAAATTCAGTCCATTTTACTCAACTTACAATCTCTGTGGGGTTTATGGAATCTATAGAGAATGAATTTCTGTGTCTGAAAGAAAGAAAAGAGGTTATTTGTTGGATTTAAAATGATGCTAAAAGGTATATTATATGTTTTCCTACTTATGTATACACAGATTGTTAAAAATAATGCATTTAGTTTGCTATATTCCATTTAAATATTAGTTGCTTTATGATTCATTGTCATTACAGAGATAAGTCTATAGCTTAGAAATTCAAAAATGCAGAATGAATATCCTGCTAATTTTAAATATATAACAGAAGTATTAGATCTTGTAGAAATAAATGTAGAGTGCTTTCTTGACTTAGTTAACAATTTAATATGAGTGAATTCTTCTGACCAAATGTATTCACCTTTTACACATCACCACAGAATCATTTGAATTCTTTTGCTTTGTGTCCATAAGAAGGATTCCAACAAGGATTCCAGTAATGAGCTATAGATAAATCATGCTTTATACAGAGCAAAACATTGAGAAGAGGACATATAAGTGATTACATCAGTGATAACAAAATAGCATGATCAGGGATTAAGAAATTTTCCCTCTACCCTCATATGTTCTTCTGGAGGATTTAAGAACTAAATTGACATGAGATAGATTGACAGGAAAAAAAATCAAACAAAAGTTTAATAAGATGAATACATGGGAGAGATCCAGGAAAACTGAGTGATTCACCAAAATGGTTGAAATGCTCATCTTAAATACAATTTTCCACAGAAGACTGATTTGAGGAGGGGGGCATGATTTAGAACTTCAAAGGGAAAAAAGTTGATTCTTCAAGAAGAAAAAGCAAACGTTTGGTAAATGTTTCCAGGGCCATGCAGAAACAATGGGACACAAAGACAGATTTAAAGACTTTGTTAGGTTCCTCCCTGTCTACACACCTAATTCACACTATAGCTATCTATGCTGATAGCTACCTTTCTGGAACAAGCTCTATCTATATTCTTTAGGGGAAAGTCAAAGGTTCTTCCTGAATCTTTGGGTCCTTGATTCTTTTGGCTTAAAATAAACCGCAGGCCAAAGAAAAATTTTGGGATGGCAAATTTTATTCCCCTAAAACATAATATATTTAATCATTTAATTCTTTATGGCATACCTGTTAAGTGCCAAGTATTGGGAATGCCTAACAACAAAGAAAAAAAAAAACTCAGATGATTTTGGTGTTAGGAAAACCCAAGAGTGTTTTAGAAAAGAGGGGAATTGGTAAATTATGTCAACACTGCTAAAACATCAAGATTCTAAGTAAGAGAAAGTCTGAAATATGTCTATCATATGCATCTGTAAGAAGTCATCATGAGCATATGAAAGCTGTGGGTTGAGTGTAAATTAGTGAGAATAAAATGTACACAGGGAATACTCACATCAACTTCAGAAATGTGGATACAAAGGAGAAAGAAATGAGATACTGGCTAGAAAATCCAGGAGAAAGTTTATCTCAAGTACCTGAAAGGTAGAGGAGTTTTGATCTGGTAGAAGGCCACCTCATCCCATTCCAGCAAGAGGGAATGCTAAGAGATGCTTCAGTGTGTGTGTGTGTGTGTGTGTGTGTGTGTGTGTGTGTGTG
>ML663438.1:532787-577023 GCA_007570785.1 Antilocapra americana | reverse complement strand
TGTGTGTGTGTGTGTGTGTGTGTGTGTGTGTGTGTGTTAGTAGCTCAGTTGTGTCCGACTCTTTGGAACCCCATGGACTATAGCTCACCAGGCTCTTCTGTCCATGGAATTCTCCAGGCAAGAATACTGGAGTGGGTTGCCATTCCCTTCTCCAGGGCAGCTTCCCAACCCAGAGATGGAACCTAGGTCTCCCACATTGAAGGCTGATTCTTTACCAGCTGAGCCACCAGGGAAGCCCACAAATTCTATGATTTCAGAAGTAATACTCTTTGCCTCCTTTGTGCATTAGCATGCCTTGGTTCCTAAAGGTTATCAAGGTCAATCATTTCAGTCAGTACAGTATATCCTTTCCTGTGTTTGTTAGTTTATTGGCATGAAAGTCCTAAATGGTTAGGTGTGAGTCATAGATTCCAGGACTAAATAACTCTCGCTGAATACCCAGCATGAAATAGTCCTTGCTTTTTCCTCAGAAATCAGAGTCTCTGTCCCAGCATAGCTTGATTTTATGAATATGAGAAATATGAATTCTTCAGGTATCTTCTGGAAGTGATACTGATAAACACTCTCATTTTCACCCCTTGGTTTCAAAACATATTCACTGTAACTATTGAGGCCACATCGCCATATACAGTCATTAGTTCAATGCACACACTATAATCTGGAGGACAGCACTCCAAAATGCAAATTGTTTTCACTGGACTGGTGACTTTAGCTGAACCATGAGTGAGTCACTATTCTATGCAATATTTGATCAGATCAGAACAGCTATTTCTGGATGATAAGTATATGATAAGACCAGTAAATCTCATAAGCTGATCAGAGTCCTTGTTGCACCTCCTCTGTCTCCTTCTAAGACATTGTTAAGTAGTATACTATGCCAATAGATAAGGAATAGAATAAAATTTCACAATGTGATGCTGGCACAAACAACCAGACAGGAAAGGCAAGTTCATTTCTGGATTATGTTTGCATTTAGATAAAGATTAACCCCTGACCACTCCAAGGAGACTGAGATCTAATGTAGTCTACCTAACACCAAGTATCCAACTGATTTCCTACAGGAGATCAGCAGCAGTAGAAGCTACAACAGATATGCTGAGATTAAAGTCACGCTTTGGTGCTGATGCAAAACTTCCATCTTTATTTCATGGCCAAGTATCCATTGTGCAAACCAAGGATCATGGAGAGTAGGATGAATCACGCTGTTCACCTGTTTTCTGAGTAACTTTTCTGTGGTGGATGCTCTCTGAAATTTATGTGAGACACAAAAATCAATTTGCCATATACCGAATCCCACAGATACATTCACGTTCTGTAAAACAGGCTAAAGTACTTTATTCTCCAGCAGATTATTAAATATCTCACCTAATCCCTCTTCAAGACAATAGTTGTGGGTTGAAGGAAAAGCATTAATGGAGCAGTTTAGGGCTGTGAGGGTCTGGATTACATGCTCATGGTTCTTCTTATCTTTCTCAATCAAAGTCTAGAATGTAAAATTTCTACTTTGCAAGGGATCATGATTGCAGAGCCTGACCTTATGCCTTAGTACTGTGATCAGTAATTTTTTTCTGAATAGGGTGAAAGAGTAAATATCTTAGACTTTGTAGGCTAAGTTGAAACTACTCATTGATATTGTAGAGTGAAAGCAGCCACAAACAATATGTAAATGCATGTGTATGTCTGAGATCTAATAAAACTTTACTTGCATAAACAAAAGAAGGTTGGATTTGGCCCATGGAGCCATAGTTTGACATCTGCTTTGTGAAGCAGATAACATCCACCTTTGAAAGGATAGGTGAGATTGATTAGATATTTGGTATTCCAAGATCAGGTGCTCTATCCGTCCTATGGGCAATTTTCCACGTGGAGATTAGTTCTCTGCCAAGGTAGAAATTAGTTTCTGCCTTATTCTAGAAATGTACTACATCTCTCTGATCTAGGCCAGTAAGAGGCTTCATTTCAAGTGCTCAAGTGAAAGTCGCTCAGTCATGTCTGACTCTGCAACCCAATGGACTATACAGTCTATGGAATTCTCCAGACCAGAATACTGGAGTGGGTAGCCTTTCCCTTCTCTAGGGGATCTTCCCAACTCTGGGATCGAATCCAGGTCTCCCACATTGCAGGTGGAATCTTTATCAGCTGAGTGACCAGGGAGGCCCAAGAGAACTGGAGTGGGTAGCCTATCTCTTCTCCAGGGAATCTTCTCAACCCAGGAATTGATCTGGGGTCTCTTGCATTGCAGGCAGATTCTTTGCCAGCTGAGCTACAAGGGAAGCCCAAGAGGCTCCATACAGGAAACATATACCTCACATACGTCTAGCACTATTTGGTCTGCTGGGTTATATGGCCCAAATAGCAGGACAGTTTGGTCATCAAAAGAATAATTAGAGCAGTATTTCCAAATGTGATACATGCTGCCTCAAAATCCAATTGGTCCACTAAACAGTGAGTCTCTTTGTTAGTGATGAAATGTGGGAAATTCAGCTTATTCTTTTATTTCTAAGAGATGTTCTGATATGCCATAGCCTATTGAATTTCCAAACTCCACCAATGTGACTAGATTCTGAATTTTTGTGGGATGTACTTCCTACTATATGGAGTACTTTTCAATTAATATGAAATATAGTGTGATTGTAGTTCATGCTCACCAGATTTGATTAACATGATGTCATCAACATAGTGGACTCATTTGATATTTTGTAAAATATCTCTTTAAAACTCATCATGAAGTCATAGCTCTATTTAAAGATTCAACAAGTTTCAATTGGATACATCTGGTTTAATTTATATATTTAGATGATAAGCTTTTCATCATTTATCCAATAAGTATACTTTTCAGCTACCTCTTTGAACTCTTTAACATACAAACATAATTTTAAGAGTTTGTTGATACTTTTTGACTTATAAAAAAGCATGGAATATACTTTAAGACAAAAGTAGAGGAAATGACTCCTTATTTCTAGCTCATGGTAATTCCCCCCAAATTTCAACTGCATAGACTATAACCTTTCCAGGCAGTACTTTAACATGTGATTTTAACGTTCTGAGGTCAAGTTTGATTGAAAGAGCAGACGCACTGCACTCTTCGTATAATAACATAAAGGGTCCAGACTTCCCTAAGGATCCCAATGGCATGTAACAAAACCTCAATTCAGATTGCTTCACAGTCTAATTTTTTTTAGAGCCTTATCCATTTAGAGTATTTCCTTTGGTACTATAGAATAAAGTCCTTGATAAAGGATTAATTTCCAATGTGACCTGGTCAATGCCTCTAAATTGGCCAATTCTATTTTATTCATGTCTAAGATTACTCATGCTTTCTGAAAATAACTAGATGTTCTGGTTCATATTCATTTTCAATTCTACCTGGAAACAATATGAACTGGGCCCCAAGGTATTATGGGTTGACCTGTGTCCCCTTCCTCAAAAGATATGTTGGAGTACTAATGCCCAGTGCCTCTGAATTGACCTTATTTGGTAGGTACTTTATTTGCAGAGGTAATCAAGTTAAAGTGAGATCACCAGAGTAAGCCTTAATCCCATATGACTCACAATCTGATTAAAAGGGAAACTTTGGATACAAACATTCACAAAGGCATAACCCATAGGAAGATAAACATGGAGATTGGGGTGATGCTTCGACAAGTCGAGGAACAACAAAGCTTGTGAGAAAACTACCAAAAGCTAGAGCAGAAGCATGGAACAGATACTCTTTTACAGCCCACAGTTAAAAACAACCTTGCTAATGCTTTGATCTTGGACTTTTAGCCTCTAGGAATTGTGAGAGAATAAATTTCTCAGTTTAAGCCATCTAATTTGTGACACTTGATTATGGCAGCCCTAGAAAACTAATAAATGGATAAGAAGAAATCTATCCATTTTAGAAAAACTAGTGAAGGAAGAATTATTATGCACTAGTGGTCCTCAACAGGTTATTTCACATGAGTACTTGTTGTCTGGCAGAAAAAGATGTAGGTCACTTTTAATGGTTGTGAGGCCCTTTAAAACCATCAGCTCAATATGGTATTTTCACTTAGCACTAACTATACTAAATATTTTATTTTATTTTGATATAAAAATGTTAAAACCCATTTATTTTTTTAGTTACTAAGATTGTTTCTTTTTGTCTGATACAGCAGTAAAGTGAGCTCCACACCTTTAAAAAAAAGTCCACAGGGATTTAGGTGTCACTCATCGCTAGTCTTTTCTTACCAATCAAACATTAAATATTTCCGAGTGTTGAAGGTTTTTTTTTTTTTTTTGTATTTTTGAACCAGCGCATACTTAGATTGGTTTTAGTCATGAATAGGTAGAAAGATCAGGATGCTGAGACAGTTAATGGTCTTCAAAGAAACTTTTTCCTGAACCTAATCTATGAAAAGCAATATCCAGGTATTGTCTAAACTGTATAAATATCCCTATACAAAGGTGGGGGTTTTAGGAGTCAAAACAATTTTGCTCCTCAGTCTCCCTGAATGACCGGGTATGAATGATGAAATATTTTGGCCTACAACTTTATGTAAAGAAAATACAGGAAACGTTTTACCAAAAAGTTGGAGTATTTAAAACCTTTTTAATTAGTTTTGTTCTAAGGCATAAATTGTGGATCCATGACAGCTCCTTTTACCTTATTTGAAATACAAAAACATACATGTCTCCTTGATCTCTATGGAGATATTTCTAGCATAGATAAAAAGTTCTGGATTTCTAAACTAAGAAAATTATGTGCAAATGTTAATTATTTTCACTCAATGTAGATATATAGCTTATCTTTCACTCAATGTAGATATACAGCCCAACAAAATTTTAAAGAACAGTTTTCATTTATTAGTCTAATCTGTTCTCACCAAAAGCATTATTTTATTTCCTGGCAATTTCAGGAATCTCAGGCCCTATTTAGGGAATATACATTAGAAAAAAATTTTTTTAGAAATATGTTATTTTTCTCTTCACCTGGCTGTGTCAGGTCTTAATTACAGCACATGGGATCTTCCCTGCACCATGTGGGCTCTCCAGATGTGGCACACAGCCTCCAGATCATGCAGGCTCGGTAGCTGCTCCACAGCATGTAGGATCTAAGTTCCTCAACCAGGGATGGAACGCTCATCCCCTGCATTGCAAGGCAGATTTCTGACCCCTGGACCATCAGGGAGGTGTGAGAAATAGCAGTTTAAAGACATTTTTTAGGCTTATATACTTTTACTCTTTTTTGTATTGAGGTAACTTTGATTTATGAAATTCCTTGGTGGCTCAGTTGGTAAAGAATCTGTGTGCAATACAGGAGACTCAGGTTTGAGCCCTGGGTCAGGAAGATCCCCTGGAGAAAGGCTTGGGGATCCACTTTCCTGGAGAATCCCATAGATAGAGCTGCCTGCCAAGCTACAGACCATGGAGTCGCAAAGAGTTGGACATGACTGAGCTACTAACACTAGTACTTGAAACACTGATTTATAACATTTTATAAGTTTCATGTGTATGACATTATATTTCTACTTCTGTATACCTGAGAGCATGCTCACAACCAAGAATTTTAGTTTAAACCCATTACCATACAGTTGATCCCCTTTATTGTTTTGCCTTTCCCCTCTACTCTTTCCCTTCATAACCTCTTTCCCTACTCTGTTGTCTGTATCTACGTGTTTGATTTTGTTTGGTTTGCTTTGTTCATCTATTTTATTTCCAATTTTTATATTTCACATAAGAATGAAATCACATAGTATTTGCCTTTCTCCATCTGACTTATCTCATTTAGCATACTATTGAGGTCCATCCATATTGTTGCAAAGGGCAAGACTGTATTGCTTTTATGGCTGAGGAGGATTTCTGTGTGTGTACCACACTTTCTTTATCCATTCATCTACTGATGGTCACTTAGGCTGTTTTCACAACCTGAGTGTTTTCATTATTTATAATAATTATTTAATACTTATTAAACTCCATAGACAGAGGAACCTGGTAGTCTAGAGTCCATGGGGTTGCAAAGGGACACAACAGAGCATGCACACACACATACACATGCATGCACACCAATTAGTGATGCTGAACATCTTTTCATGTGCCTATCGGTCAAGGCCATTTCTTCACAGAAATACAACAAAAAATTCTAAAATTTATATGGAACCACAAAAGATCCAGAATCATCAAAGAAATACCAAGAAAAAAAGAACAAAGCTGGAGGTATCATACTTCCTGATTTCAAACTACATTTCAAAGCTATGGTGGTTTAGGTGGTTTACTTGCTGAGTCATGTTTGACTCTTGCAACCCCATGGACAGTAGCCTGCCAGGCTCCTCTGCCCATTTAATTTCAAAGCTATAGTAATCAAAATAGCATGACAGTGGCAGAAAAACAGATACATAGATCAATGGAACAAAATTGAGAGCCCACAAATAAACCCACACATAAATACACAGTTAATTTTAAACAAAGGAGTAAAGAACATAAAATGGAGGAAGAATAATCTCATCAATAAATTTTGTTGGGAAAATTGGATAGCCATTTGCAACAAAAAACAAAAGAAAGAAACTAGCCTACTATCTCACACCATACACAAAACCAGCTCAAAATGGATTAAAGACTTGAATATAAGACCTGAAACCATAAAACTCCTAGAAGAAAATGTAGGCAGTGCCCTCTTTAACACTGATCTTAGCAATATCTTTCTGGATATGTTTTTTCAGGAAAGGGAAGAAAAAATAAAAATAAACAAATGGGACTACACCAATCTAAAATCTTCTGCACAGCAAAAGAAACCATTAACAAAAGGGAAAGACAACCTCCTGAAGAGAAGATGATATTGATAAATCACATATCTGATAATTGGTTAATATCCAAAATATATAAGTAACTCATAACTGCTCAACAAAAAACAACCTGGTTAAAAAATGGGAAGAAGAGCCAAATAGATACTTTTTCCTGTTTACATGTTTTATTCAGTTATTTTTTTCCATAAAAGCAGAATCATTTGTAAGCCAATAGCTAAGACATATATGGAAAAAACTATATAAAAGCTACATATAAAAAGTATAAATTTATGACAATATTTAGAAACAATGTTTATAGATTTCAAGGTATTTTCCACTAATTTTTGACAAATTAACACTATATCTTTTATATTTTATTTTTTGAATTAGCTTCCCTTTAAAATTCATTGTTTTCAGGAAACTGTTAGACTTATTTGTGGCCTCAGGAAGATATTTTCAGTTTGTGTCAACTTGATGTCAAAAGTCCTTGAAGATTCTTTAAAGCCACTTTCTTGATCTTAACAAGGAATGGGAATAAGTCACTGTTTACTGAGCGCTTACTCTGTGCTTGTCACTTGTATTATCCAACTGATTCCTTAAAGGGGAAATACATGTAGATTGTACTTTGTGTTCTCATATAACAGGTGAAAAAAATAAGGCACAGAACAATTAAGTAACTTGTCCAAATTTATTTAGTAATTCTCTGATAAAGGAAACATACAAAGTCAGGTCTGTATGATTCCAATAACCATGCACCTTGAGGTTCAAATCTTACTCCCATGTTACCTAGGTAAATAACCTTAGAGATTTACCTAATTTACTAATTTATCTCTTTAGTACTCAATTTCTTCATCTGTGAATGGAGTAGAACAGTTGCTCTTACAATTAAATAAGAAAATGACAGTGCCTTATACAGACTAAATATTCATGAAGTGTTGGGTATTATCATTGTTATTAAAACACCTAATTGTTTATCATCCATTTTCCCTGACCTGAAACCTTGACTCTTTATGACTGAGCTGAAAATGTCTCTACAGAGTAGTTGCTAAATGTAACTATGTGTTCTGCTATGATTTTAACTCCAATTAAGTATTTCTCTTTGAGCTAGTTCCAAAGTAACTCCAGGATTTTTTTCCCTATTAGCAGTTTCCTATGTTATGGCATTAAGATTAAAACTTAGCAGTAAATATTGCATCCACTTATTTTTAATAGTATGGAGACTAAAGCAGCCAAAATCTAATGCTTCAGCACCCACACAGTTGAACTTTGCATTTTGCATTAATATTCTTGGGGGTAGTCCCATTTTAATTATTTTCTTTTCATCTTCAGCTTAGTTCAGATAAAAGTATTTCCTTAATATTTCCTTTTACAACACTTGATTCAACAACACGTTTTTAAACTTGTATTAGGACACATTTTTTTTCCTTTATAATTTCAGGTTAATGGCTAAGAGGCATGTGTATTCATTTAGCGATCAGAAACCAAAAAAGAGGCTTCTAGCTAGTTATCTGTAAATGCTTTGGCTTTGTTTTTAGTTTATGTAAGAAATTTTCTTTCAAAATTTTTTTGAAATTTTTGTCTGAATTTTTATTCTAAGGACAACCTGTCTCTAAAAATAACAAAATATCCAGAAATGTGTGAAGGCAAAGTGAAAATATAAATCACTTCAGCTATACTTGTCACAGCTTACACCACGAGATATCCAGGAGAAATAATCTGTGTGCATATCACATATACATTATTTAATGTTATTTTTTATTTATTTTAGGACAAAGAAAACCATAAGATTAAATTTACCTCCCAAACAACTTCCAAGTGTACAGTGCAATACTATCAACCCCATGCACATTGTTGGTGAAACAAATTCCCAAATCCCACTCATCCTACCTGACTAAAATTATACCCATCAAATAACAAATTGCCACCTCTTTTTCTCCTTAGCCCCTGGAAACCACCACTCTATTTATTTTCTAAGGTTTTGAAAATTTTAGATGCCTCAAATAAGTATTACTCTGCAGTATGTGTCATTCAGTGACTGGCTTATTTAGTATGAAATCTTTAAGATTTATCTATGTTGTAGCATATGATGGGGTTTCTTTCCTGTCAAGTCTGAATAATATTTCGCTGCATGTATATGCCAAATTTTCTTTATCCGTTCATCCACTGATAGACATTTAGATTGCTTACACCTCTTGGCTATCATGAATGATGCTGCAGTTACATAGATGTATAAATATCTCTTTGGGATTCTGGTTTGAAAGGTTTACAAAAATATTTTTGTATTCCCTTTATAAATGTTTTAACGTTCACATTCCTTTATACTTTTCATCTTTAAATTATTAGCCAACAACTTCTGATATAAAAATCAATCTACTTAAGCAGTTTTATCCTTACACTTACTGGGAAACTGCCCATTTTTTACATTAATACCTTCTATCAAGTTGGTGCAAACATAATTAAGACTTAGGACTGTGAACTTTAAATCATTATAACTAGGCTCAAACACATCTTTATTAATCAAAATAAGAACCATTGCAATCAATACATTTTTGCCAATGAGAAATAAGTGTGTTTATTCCTGAAGCATAAAAATCTATGCCTCAGGATTCAAGGAACTCTTGGGACAAATTTTCTGCTTCCTGCTGGTTGTGGAAGTGTTTTCCCTGCAAAAAGTTTTTTGAGTTGCTTTAAAAAGTGGTAGTCCATTGGCAAGAGCTTAGGTGAACATGATGGATGAGGCAAAATTTTGTAGCCCAATTCACTCAACTTCTGAAGTGACATTTGTGTGATGTGAGGTCAGGTGTTGTCATGGAGAAGAATTGTGTCCTTTCTGTTGACCAATGCCAGCTGCAGGCGTTGTAGTTTTTAGTGCATCTCATTGATTTGCTGAGCATACTTCTTAGATGTAATGGTTTCGCTAGGATTCAGCAAGTGTAGTGGATCAGATGGGCAGCAAACTACCAAACAGTGACCATGACCTTTCTTTGGTGCAAATTTGGCTTTGGGAAGTACTTTGGAGCTTTATAGCAGTCCAACCACTGAGCTAGCCATTGCTGGTTGCTGTACAAAGTCCACTTATCATCACACATCACAATCCTATTGAGAAATGTTTTATTGTGGTTGCATAGCATAAGAGAAGACAACACTTTAAAATGATGATTATTTTTTAAAATTGGTCAGCTCATGAGGCACCCACTTATTGAGTCTTTTTTTTTTAACCTTTCCAATTTGCTTCAAATGCTGAACAACCATAGAATGCCCAAAGTTGAGTTCTTGAGTTCTTTGGCAACTTCTCGTGTAGTTATAAGAGGATTGGCTTCGATGATGGCTCTCAATTGGTTGTTGTCAACTTTCAATGGCTGGCCACTACACTCCTCATCTTCAAGGTTCTTGTCTCCTTTGAAAAACTTCTTTAACCACCACTGCACTGTATGTTCATTAGCAGTTCCTGGGCCAAATGCATTGTTGATGTTCCAAGTTGTTTCCATTGCTTTACATACAACCCATTTAGAACTCAAATAAGAAAATCACTTGAATTTGCTTTTTGTCTAATATTATTTCCCTAGGCTAAAATAAATACAAAATACACAGCAAATAATAAGTCATTGGCAAAAAAACCATAAAGTGAGAAATGTGCATTAAAATGATGTATAACATAACCATATTTATTAAGAATGTATTCCAATAACAAATGACAAATTTCAACAATGCAAAACACCACAATTACTTTTCACCAACCTAATACATACATGAAACTGTTAATATTCTTATGCTTTGCCTTTTTGTAGCATGTTGTCTTTCCAATAAATTAATATAGATTTATAAATACATTTAATCATACTAGATTCATAGTTCACTTCTCAGTGTAGCTATTTATACTAATTATTTGCAGAGTAAATCAAAGGAAGAAGAGATAATGTTATCTGATTGTAAAAAACCTTGTCTTTTATCTAGTATAATAAGCCTTTGCCTATGCAGTTTTAAGGGGAAATGTAAATAAGTTCATTTTTTATCTATCCTAACTAGTCCCAAATTCACATAGATGAATTTGGAAGGAAATGGTAAAAACAAAAGAACAACTAAAACTGAAAGAGCGTTCTTTTACTTTCTCCAATAAAGTTTACAAAATTACCATGCTAGCAATGTAAGCATGAAATAGCTCCAAACACAGCTCTGTTCACCTGGCATCCTTCTATGTTCTTTGCACTAGTTCATTCTCAAGACAGTGCTGTTAGGCATATTTCTACCTTTCCAAGGGAATTATTCTTAGATCTTTAATATACCTCAATCAGATAACCTTTCAATTCTCTAGAGATTAGGGCAATTGACAATCAGATTCTGTTGTCCCAGGTATCTTCACATGAAAGACATTCAAAACAAGCTTCAAAGTGGTTTGCCCAAAAGAAAAGATTTCCTTGCAATTAGGAAGAACACTTACCATACTACCATCTGTGCCTTCTGTCGGGTTTTTATGCATACTGCTTTTGGATGTGCATCTTCCATACCTAATTTTATTTGTTTACCATTTTATTGAATGTAGATTTTGTCATTTATCAGTTAAATTATCAATATTTAAAGATAAGAGTTTAATGTCTTGATTATTAACAATATAGTTTAGATATTTATTATTTTTAAAAATATGTCAGATACATCAGGTGCACAAATGTCCAAAATTTGTTGCACACACAAAAAAATTAAAGTTAAGCTAGATTCAAATTCAAAAAAATGGGTATATATAATAAAGACATCAAAGATGGAAAGTTCAGCATCTTTTATGCCATCTGAAGTTCATTTTGTGCTTTATAATTTGAACAAAAAATATTTCAGTGAAAACGACAGTATAACAGGTCTGATTTTTTTTCTAGGACCTAGAAGGGATCAATGCTTATTAAATAGTCATTTATATTATTTTAATGCTTTGTTACTGTGTTGTTCAGTCACCCAGTCATGTCTGACTCTTCGCAACCCCTTGGACTGCAGCACACCAGGTCTCCCTGTCCCTCGCCATCTCCTGGAATTTTCCCAAGTTCATGTTCATTCCATTGGTGATGCTGTCCAGCCATCTCATTCTCTGACTCCCTCTTCTCCTTCTGCCCTCAATCTTTCCCAGCATCAGAGACTTTTCCAATGAGTTGTGTGTTCACATCAGATCACCAAATAGTGGAGCTTCAGCTCCATCATCAGAATATTCAGGGCTGATTTCCCTTAAGATTGACTGGTTTGATCTCCTTGCTGTCCAAGGGACTTTCAGGAGTCTTTCTCAGCACCACAGTTCAAAGGCATCAGTTCTTTGGCATTCTGCCTTCTTTATGGTCCAGCTCTTACAACTGCATGTGACCACTGAGAAGACCATAGCCTTGACTATACAGACATTTGTCAGCAGAGTAATGTCTCTGCTTTTCAACATACTGTCTAGGTTTGTCATCGCTTTCCTGCCAAGAAGCAATTGTCTTCTGATTTCATGGCTGCAGTTACCATCCACAATGATTTTGGAGCCAAAGAAAAGGAAGTCTGTCACTACTTCCCCCTGTTATTTGCCATGCAGTAATGGGGCTGGATGCCATGATCTTAGTTTTTTAAAATATTTAGTCTTGAGCTGGCTCTTTCACTTTCCTCCTTCACCCTCATCAAGAGGCTCTTTAAGTTCCTCTTTGCTTTCTGCCATTAGAGTAGTATCATCCACATATCTGAGGTTGTTGATGTTTCTCCCATCTATCTTGATTCCAGCTTGTAAGTCATCCAGCCCAGCATTTCTCTGTGCTCAGCATGTAGGTTAAACAAACAGGGTGACAGCAGACAGCCTCGTTGTACTCCTGTCTTGATCTTGAACCAATCAGTTGTTCCATACAGGGTTTTAACTGTTGCTTCTTGACCCACATACAGATTTCTTGGGAGACAGGTAAGATGGTCTGGTATTCTCATCTCTCTAAGAGTTTTCCACAGTTTGTCATGATCCACACAAAGGCTTTAGAGTAGTCAATGAAAGAGAGATGGATGTTTTTCTGAAATTCCCTTGCTTTCTCTATAATCCAGCAAATGTTGACAATTGATCCTTAGTTCCTTTTCCTTTTCTAAACCTAGCTTGGACATCTGGAAGTTCTGGTTCACATAATGCTGAAGCCTAGCATGCAAGATTTTAAGCATGGCCTTACTAGCATGGGAGATGAGTATGATTATCCAATGGTTAGCACATTCTTTGGTACTACCCTTCTTGGGAATTGGGATGAGGATTGACCTTTTCCAGTCCTCTGGCCACTGCTGGGTCTTCCAGATTTGTTCACATAATGAATTCAAAACCTTGATGGCATCACCCTTTAATGTTTTAACATTTCTTGAAAGCAAAATTCCTGGTTCAAAGGTTTTTTTTTTTTTTAAGTCTATTTGCTTTCTTAATGCACGTTTTTCTCAAATATGTTCCTTTGATAGCTTACAGTGGATGATGTCAGATTTGTGATCTCTGAAGAAGATTTAGTTTCGGGACCAGGGACAAAGCTTGATCACTTAAGAGCTTTTGTGTAGCAGAGTTTTATTAAAGTATGAGAAGGGATAGAGAAAGCTTCTGACATAGACATCAGAAGGGGGATGATGAGTGCCCCTCTGCTAGTTTTAGCAAGCTGTTTTATATCTGTTAGAAAGTTATTAATCAGATAAGAGAGACACCTCAAGGCTGAAGGAGTTTCACCAGGCTCCTCTCCCACAATATGCATTTTTGAGATAGGATGGCATGAGTTGTGTCATCCCCCAGCCATTAAACAATTGATAGGAATATTGGTTTGTTGAGCTATTATCAGCCAAAATTTAGTCTTAGGTGGAACCATTTTGAAGAAAGGCCAGTTCCAAAGCAAATACACAGTTTCATTAACATAGCTTAGGAAAAACAGTTCCATAAGAAAAAGGCATTGCCTAGCTCAAGGTTTGAGAAAAGTTAAGTTCAGGTGGAACCAGGTGTTGTCATGGCAACACAAAATTTTAAGAGAAAAAAATCTGACGCTTGTAGTTTGTTTCCTCGTGCTGCTTAAGGGGAAGATAAAAAACGTCTGACACTTGCAGCCTATTTCATCCATTTGGAGACCCCCTGGCCTTCCTGCCTGTTACCCTCTCACCTTCAGACTGGACAATGACATATATTCATTGTGAAATATGGATTATTATTTCACCTTTTATGTAAAATTGCTACACTTTGGAAACAAGATGTTACATATATAAAACCTAGCACTTAATCATTACTAATATTTTAAACTTGGGGGCATCAGTATACATCTCTATAGTATCTTCAGAAAAAAAGCTAATTTAAATCCTGATCTTACAAAGAACCATAGTCACAGTCTTAAAATTAATCAATTCAACTTTTAATGTCCATTATAAAATAACAGACAGCATAGAAATAAGTTCACACATCCATGGAAGCTTGCTATTTGACAGATTGTCCTCTGCAGATTATTAAAGAAATGATAGTTTATTTAATAAATGATGCTAGGACAATCGAGCATTTCTATGAAGAACCACAATTGATTCCTTATTCTACACCATAAACAGAACTCAGTTCCAAACATTGAAGTAGAACTTTGACTAGTGTACAATGTTGAAAAAATTATTATGCACCTCAAGAAATAAAACGATTTTTTTTAAGGAAAAGAATCTGCCTGCAGTGCAGGAGACCTGGGTTTGATCCCTGGGTTGGGAAGATCCCCTGGAGAAGGGAAACACTACCCACTCCAGTATTCTGGCCAGGAGAATTCCATGGACTGTATAGTCCATGGGGGTAGCAAAGAATTGGACATGACTGAGCAACTTTCACATATATATATATCAAAAGGCACTTTATATTATATATATATATATATATATATATATAATGTCAAAAGGCACTTTAGTAAATTGAAAATATCAACTGCAAACATGACAAAAAGATTTTCAATATACATGATCCACAAAGAAGTAGCATAGCAAATACAGAAGGACTTCCAGAAAAAAAAACATATATGAACAAAGAAATGGGAAAACAGACAAAATGGTGAATAAGCAATTCACAGATCAAGGAAATGAAAAAAGCCACACACATAAGAAAATATGACCAGTCTCTCTAACAATCAAAGGCACACAAAATAAAAGCGCAAGGTACTAATTCACACCTATTAAAACGGCAAAATGTAAAAGTCTGATAATATCAACTCTTGGTAAGGATGAGGAACAATAAAACAAACTTGAAAGTACCCAATTATATGATGTTAATAATTTTAATCCTATATATTTACTTTAATAAAACTTTTTAATTGACTCAGTTTTAAATAAAATTTTGGTTGTAAACTAGGATTAAGTCTAACAATTTTGGGAAAACTCCAAGAACACACACACACACACACACACACACACACACACACACACACATATATATATATATATTAATGTTGCAGAAGGATGTATACTTTATGATACTATTTATAAAAGTATATGTATTTTTTAAATTATATTGTTCTAAGACATGAGAACAGAATAACGTACCTATGAGTATATGTGCATTGGTGTGGATACATAGCTTTCTAGATGCATACTTATCTATTTAAAAAATAAATGCATGCATGGGAATAAAAAATGAAAATCACCACCTTTATGTTAGTGATAGAACTTACAATGCTTATTTCATGTAAGGCTAGTCCATGGACTCTACAGATACAATCTTTCAATCTTTACTCAAGTTCTATGAATTAAATACCATTGTTACAGATACAATCTTTCAATCTTTACTCAAGTTCTATGAATTAAATACCATTGTTACAGATACAATCTTTCAATCTTTACTCAAGTTCTATGAATTAAATACCATTGTTTTGTGTATTTTTGGATGAGAAAATTGAGGCACAAAGCTGTTAACTAAGTTCACAGAAATAATGGTGTTAAAAGTTGGATTTGAACCCAGGGACGCTGACTTCCTGCTACAATCATAAGCACTGGGAGATAAGGGTAGGGCACAAAGGCCGATGTTTTAAGGAAGAAGAGCACCAGGGCCTTCATCTGTAGTCTAATAGTCTTTGATATATTAAGGGAATTGGTGGGTACATGGTAATTATTGGATTACTTTTGTGACATTCATTTCAGTTTTTTTTGGAGGAAATGTGCATGACTTATACTGCTAATAAGTATACTATTTTTACAAACAGAAAAACCATAACCCAGAAATTGCCTGCCAATGTAGGAGACACAAGAGATGTGGGCTCAATCCCTGGATCGAGAAGATCCCCTGGAGAAGGAAATGGAAACCCATTCCAGTATTCTTGCCTGGAAAATTCCATGCACAAAGGAGTCTGGTGGGCTACAGTCCATGGGGTTGCAAGAGTTGGACACGACTTAGCAACTAAACCACCAATCACCTAGATTAAGAAACAATATTACCAGCAGCCTGAGTAATACCAGCAGTAACCTCAATTTCCCTTCCAGTCAATATTCTCCCAGCACTAAGCACTATTTTCTGACTTTAAACCCACAGACTGGGGCTTTCTACATGTTTCAGTAGTAAAGAATCCACCTGCCATTGCAGGAGATGCAGAAGACATGGGTTTGATCACTAGGTTGGGAAGATCCCCTGGAAGAGGGCATGGCAAACCACTGCAGTATTCTTGCCTGAGAAAGTCCATGGACAGAGGAGCCTGACAGGCTAACTCCATGGGGTTGCAAAGAGTTGGACATGACTTAGTGATGGAACACAAACCCCATAGATTAGATCTGTCTGTTACTGAACTTTATGTAAATGAATTCATGCACTTTCTATTGTACTATTTGTGCCTAGATTCTTTAGAAATAAAAAAAAACCGTATTCATTCATTTAAGAAATATTTTTGGAAATTTCTTCTCTGCCAGATACTCTTCTATATCCTAAGGCATAGCAGTGAATTAAAATTTTAAAAATACCCTGTCCTTATACAGCTTATATCTCCATGAGAGAAAGTAATAATAAACAAACACGTATGCTAAATGTACAGATATCCAGAGGATGGTAAGTGGCAAATAGAAAATAAAGCATGGGAGGGCTTACAGGAATTGTGGTTGTAGGGATGAAATGAGGTCGATCATTGTGAACCTCATTGTGTTGTATTAAGTTTTTCTATTGCTCTGTTTTCTAAAAATATGATGATTTACTTATCCTGTTACTCTTGATAGATACCTGAGTACCTTCCAATTTGCAGCTACTATAAAGAGTGCTGCCATGAATATTTTTGTACATTTCTTTTGGTGACTATATGCAGACTGTTATGTATAGATAGAGTAAAACTGTGAGTCACAGGTTGTGCTTATATTGATTTTTAACAAATACCTCCAACTTTCCAAATTCTTCATGCCAGTGCATACTACCACTAGCAGTATATAAAAGTTCTGATTGCTGCACATCCTCACCAATATTGGTTATTTTTACAATCTTTCTCATTTGAGACATTGGGTGAGTGTATGGTGCCTTCGAGTCTTTTTAATATCTAAACTATATAATATTTTTCAATAAAGAAAAAAAAATTGAATAAATTTGCCCAATTATTAAATTAGACTGCCTGTGCTTTTCTTGTGGATTTCTTAATTTTAGCAAATAGAAGAGTTATAGTTAGATCCATAACAAATCATTGTCATTCTGGTGCCGCTTGGGGAAAAAAAAATCTGGGAGCCAGTTTTCAAGACTGGATGGAAATAATTCAAATTGTGAATACTTTCACCATTTCTGAAATATAAAAGATGCTAGCTGTTAGCTAGTTCAAGAAGATGTTTACTTGTCAACGGGAGTTTAACCATTTTACCCATTTTTTTTTTCATTTACTTACTTTAACAATTTCTAAATGTAAGTTCTATGACTAGTCCTCTATTAACTTCTGGACAATTGCACTGATACTATACCAGCACCAAAAGCTGATTAGTGTAAGGAGGAAAGAGCACTGCACTGGGAATATAGGGACAGCATTCGTGATTTGTCTCTATGAATGTGAGACTTGGATGGTGAAGAAAGCTGAGTGCCGAAGAATTGATGCTTTTGAACTGTGGTGTTGGAGAAGAGTCTTGAGAGTCTTCCCTTGGACTGCAAGGAGATCCAACCAGTCCATCCTAAAGGATATCATTCCTGGGTTTTCATTGGAAGGACTGATGTTGAAGCTGAAACTCCAATACTTCGGCCACCTGATGTGAAGAGTTGACTCATTGGAAAAGACCCTGATGCTGGGAAGGATTGGGGGCAAGAGGAGAAGGGGACAATAGAGGATGAGAAGGCTGGATGGCATCATCAACTCGATGGACATGGGTTTGGGTGGACTCTGGGTTGGTGATGGACAGGGAAGCCTGGTGTGCTGCCGTTCATGGGGTCGCAAAGAGTCGGATGTGACTGAGTGACTGAACTGAACTGATGGACCTACGTCTCTCATTTTTATACTGAATTCTAGACTATTTTCTTTTACTACTTATTGACTGTGTGTGTTATGTATTTTCAATGTTATAATAAGTTATTCCAAAGTTGTAATTGGTAGAAAAATCATCTGAAATTTTGAATGACTCTTGTCAAGATATAGTGACTATATCCCAGATATGAATTTCACAGCACACTACTAAGGTGGACAACTTTTCTGTTTCCATAATTGATAGTGATCTTTCTATTGAGTACCTCTTTAACTCAGTAGGACACAACTGAACCTATTTGTGTAAGATAGTGAATCCAGTATTTTGTTTTTCATTCAGTTCAGGATTTTCTACATTAGAAGTGGATTTACTTTCCCTCTCTTTTCCCCTGAGGTGGTATTTAATTACAGATGTGTAATGGATGCACAATGAATGTATAATGGAGATGATGGAATTCCAGCTGAGCTATTTCAAATCTTAAAAGATGATGCTGTTAAAGTGCTGCACTCAATATGCCAGCAAATTTGGAAAACTCAGCATGACCACAAGACTGGAAAAGGTCAGTTTTCACTGCAATCCCAAAGAAAGGCAATGCCAAAGAATGTTCAAAGTACAGCACAACTGAACTCATTTCACACACTAGCAAAGTAATGATCAAAATTCTTGATGCTAGGTTCTAATAGTGTGTGAACTGAGAAATTCCAGATGTTCAAGCTGGATATAGAAAAGGCAGAGGAACCAGAGATGAAATTGTCAACATCCACTGGATCATATAAAAAACAAGAGAATTCCAGAAAAATATCTACTTCTGCTTTATTGACTATTCTAAAGCCTTTGATTGTGTGGATCACAACAAACAGAAGGAAATTCATTAAGAGATGGGAATATCAGACCACCTTACTTGCCTCCTGAGAAATCTGTATGCAGGTCAAGAAGCAGCAGTTAGAACCAGACATGGAACAATGGGTTGATTCAAAATTTGGAGAAGAGTACATTAATGCTGTATATTGTCACCTGCTTATTTAACTTATATGCAGAGTACATCATAGGGAATACCAGGCTGGATGATGCACAAGCTAGAATGAAGACTGTCGGGAGAAATACCAATAACCTCAATTATGCAGATGGCACTACCCATAGGGTAGAAAGCAAAGAGGAACTAAAGAGCCTTCTGATGAAAGTGAAAGAGGAGAGTGAAAAAGTTGGCTTAAAATTCAACAACCAAAAATCTAAGATCATGGCATCTGGTCCCATCACTTCATGGCAAATAGATGGGGAAACAATGGAAACTGTGACAGACTTTATTTTGGGGGGGGGGCTCCAAAATAACTGCAGATGGTGACTGAAGCCATGAAATTAAGACATTTGGTCCTTGGGAAAAAAGCTATGACCTACCTAGACAGCATATTAAAAAGCGAGACATTACTTTGCCGATAACGTTCTGTCTAATCAAAGCTACAGTTTTTTCAGCAGTCATGTACGGACATGAGAGTTGGACCATAAAGAAAGCTCAGTGCCGAAGAATTGATGCTTTTGAACTGTGGTGTTGGAGAAGACTCTTGAGAGTCCCCTGGACTGAAAGGAGATCAAACCAGTCAATCTTAAAAGAAATCAGTGCTGAATATTCATTGGTAGGACTGATGTTGAAGCTGAAGATCCAGTACTTTGGCCACCTGATGTGAAGAACTGACTCATTAAAAAAAGTCCCTGATGCTGGGAAATATTGAAGGCATGAGGAGAAGGAGACAACAGAGGATGAGATTGTTGGATAGCATCACCGACTTGATGGACTTCAGTCTGAGCAAGCTCCAAGATTTGGTGATGCACAGGGAAGCCCAGCATGCTGCAGTCCATGGGGTTAAAAAAGTTGGACATGACTGAGTGGCTGAACTGGATGTTCTCAGTGGCTCAGTCAAGCCCATCTCTTTGCAGCCCCATGTATCGTAGCCTGACAGGCTCCTCTGTCCATGGGATTTTCCAGGCAAGAATACAGGAGTGATTGCCATGTCCTACTCCAAAGGATCTTCCTGACCCAGGAGTCAAACGTGCATCTCTTGCCTCTCCTGCATTGGAAGGCAGGTTCTTCAACAGTAGTGCAGACTGTGTAGATATTACTACACAAGGTACTCATATAGAATTATGAACATGTTAGGGTAGGGGTATCTCATTCCAGATTCTCTCATGTTCATCTCACATATCCTTTGGAATATTATTTTCTGTCTTACTCTCAACTGTAATAATTTTCTGTCCTGACAGAAAATGTTATTTTCTGACACTTATTAAAATAGTTATGAATTTTTTGGATTCTTAGGAGATTTGTGCTACTTTCTGCTGCACCATGCCTTTATTTCAATTGTGAGACCTTAACAATCTGTCTGCTTGCTCTCTTGCTTGTTTGCAATCTCTATTTTTTCTGGCTTACTTTTGTGACTTTCCTGGGAGTAGAGGAAAATCTGGCTTCTCATGTATTGTTATAAATACATGAAAAGCAGCTCCATGAGATTGATATGCCTAAACAAATCTCATATTCTTTCCTACTTTACCTGCTCTTGTGTAAAAAAAAAGTGGAAAAATGCTGGAATCTTGAAGATCTCTGGGTCATACAAAAAAAGAAAAACATATTTCATCTACTTAAAAAAGGTTAACTCATTTAGAGCTCTATTCCTCTTACACAAACACCAAAATTTGGATGTGCCTCAAATGAGGCATACTGGAAGATCCCATTTCAGGAACTTACTCCAGCCTCCACTGTGTGTACTTCTTTTTTGATTCTGCCCTTCTTCTCCAACTAAGAGGTTTCTATTTATACCACTGCTATGATATCCATTCCAGTGGGCAGTAACAGTTTTGAGCAGTGACCCTCAATGGGAGCACAGACCTAATGTAAGAAGATGAACACAGACACAAATATTTCAAGGATGGTACAATCTCAGCAAATTTGTGACTGGAAAATGTGTTGATTCTGCTAACTGCAAGATAGAGATATGCTAACTCCAAGATATGCATGAATTCAAACGTTTATTATTTATGTATTTAGTTCAGTAAGTTTTCATTGAGGTATAGTTGATATAAAATATAATTTTCATGGGTACAATATAGTTATTCACAATGTTTAATAGTTACACTCCATTTATAGTTATTATAAAACAATGACTATTTTCCATGTGCTACAGTATATATCTGTGTAGCATATTTAATACATAGTTTTTGCCTTGTAATCTCCTACTCCTATCTTGCCCTGCCACTTTCCCTCTCCCCACTGGTAACCCCTAGTTTGTTCTCTATATCTGTATCTGCTTCTTTTTTGTTTCATTTACTAGTTTGTTGTATTTCACAGATTCTGCATATAAGTGATATCATGTAGTATTTTTCTGTCTCTGTCTGATGTTTCATTTAGCATAATACCTTTCAAGTCCATCCATATTGCAAATGGCAACATTTCTTTCTTTTTTGTGGTTGAATAGTATTTCATTTTGTGTTTGTGTGCACGTGTTTGTGTGTGTGTGTGCATGCATGGAGGTGATAGGGTCCGCATGGGGGCTCATTGTTAAAATGGCTCACTGTGCTGACCTCGTAAACAAAAGATGAAGTCACAGTGACCCATGAGACTGACCATGTTGCTCCAGCAACTTCATGTTTTCGCCACTGGCACCTACTTTCCCAAGACTATGTGACCACCCTACTGTGGGACACCTCCAGCTCTCTCTCAAAACTATGTAACTGCCAGACTCCAGTTTCAGGCTAAAGATAAACTACTCCCCTTCAGGGGACCCAATTTCTCATCTATGGGTTATAAGTGAATCCACCAGAAGGGTGGGCTGCTGGTTCTTCTCAAGGGCCAATCTCCTTTTAATTCCCTTTGATAAATTTCCTTTTCTTTGCCTGACTGCCCAGTTCATTGTTTTATTCTTTGCACTCACCTTTCAGTGCTCACCTTACAATGCTCAAAGAATGTTCTTTGCCCATTCTTCTGTTGATGGACTCAAGTTGCTTCCATATCTTGACAATTTTAACTAACGCTGCTATGAATGCTGGGGGTACATGTACCATCTAAAGTTGGTGTTATCATTCTTTTCTTTTTGGGTTTATAACCTGGACTGGAATTGCTGGGTCATATGGTAGCTCTATTTTTAGGTTTTTGAGAAACTACCATACTGTTTTCCACAGTGGCTGCACCACTTTACATTTCCAACAGTGTATAATTTTTCTCCTCATCCTTGCCAATATTTGTTGTGATCTTCTTGATGATAGCCATTCTGACGGGTGTAAGTTTTTGGTTTTAATTTGAATTTTTTCTGATGATTAATGATGCTGAGCCTCTTTCCATGTATATGTTGGCCATCTTTATGTTTTCTTTGTAAAAATATCTAAGTCTACCACCCATTTTTTCATTAAGCTGCTTTTTATTTTGATGTTGAGTTGTATGAGCTGTTTATATAGTTTGGATATTAACCACTTCTCAGTCATATCATTTGCAAATATTTTCTCTCATTTTAGATTATCTTTCCATTTTTTATGATTCTCTCTGCTATTCAAAAGCTTTTAAGTTTTATTAGGTCCCATTTGTTTATTTTTGCTTTTGTTTCTTTCACCTTGGGAGACTGCTAAAATATTGCTAAAATTTATGTCAAAGAGCATTCTGCCTAAATTTTCCTCCAGGTGTGTTATGGTTTCTGGTCTTAGATTTAGGTTTTAAATCCATTTTGAGTTTATTTTTCTATATGGTGTTAGGGAGTGATCTAATTTCATTCTCTTATGTGTAGCTTTCCAGTTTTGTCAACACCACGTATTGGAGTGTCTTTTCTCCACCCTGTGTTCTTGCCTCCTTTGTCATAGATAAATTAATTGTAAGTGAGTGGGTTTATTTCTGGGTTCTCTATTCTGTTCCATTGATCTATGTGTCTGTTTTTGTGTTGATATCATACTGTTTTGATCTCTGTAGTTGTGTAATATAATCTGAAACCAGGGAGATAGATCCTTCCAGCTTGATTCTTCTTTCTCAAGATTGCTTTGGCTGTTTGGGATCTTTTGTGTTCCCATAAAAATTTTTTCAACCTTTTTTTTATACAACATTCCAAAAGTTTTGCTTTATCCTTAGTTGCCTTGTCTATTACATAGAATTTTTTTATATACTGTTAAATTATATTTTATTGGAGTATAGTTGGTTTACAATGTTGTATTAATTTCTGCTGTACAGCAAAGTGGATCAGTAATAAATATACATATATCTACTCTTTTTAAGATTCTTTTCCAAGATAGGTCATTATAGAGCATTGAGTAGAGTTCCCTTGCTATTCAGAAGGTTTTTGTTTACTATATATATATTGTGTGTGTGTGTGTGTGTGTGTGCATGTATATGTGTGTGTGTGTATGCATTAATCCCAATTTTTTGTTCTAGTTCTGTGAAAAACTCTCTTGGTGTTTTTGATAGAGTGTTCATTGGATCCGTATATTGCTTTGGGTTGTATGGCCATTTTAACAATATCAATTATTTAAATCATTGAACACAGTTTATCTTTCCATTTGTTTGTGTCCTCTTCAGTTTCTTTCACCAGAACCTTCTAGTTTTCCAAGTTTCTTTTACCTTCTTAGGCAGATTTATTCCTAGGTATTCTTTTTGATGTAATTGTAAATGGGGTTGTTCCCTTAATTTCTCTTTCTGGTAACTCATTTCTAGTATGTAGAAATGCAATATAATTATGTATATTATTTTGTATCCTGCAATATTAACAAATTATTGATGAGTTCTAGTAGTTTTTTGGTGATGTCTTTAGAATTTTCTATGTAGAGTATTATGTCATCTGAAAACAGTGTCAGTTTTATTAATCCTTTGCACTTTGGATTCCTTTTATTTCTTTTTCTTGTCTGATTGCTGTGGTTAGGACTTTCAATATTATGTTGAATAAAAGTGGTGAGAGTGGGCATTCTTTATTGTTCTTGATATTAGAGGAAATACTTTCAGATTTTCATTGTTGAATATGATGTTATCTATGGACTTGTCCTTGTGGACATGTTGTCACACATGATCTTTATTATGTAGAGATATATTCCCTCTGTCCCCTCTTTCTGAACAGTTTTCTTTTTTTATTATAAATGGGTGTTGAATTTTGTCAAAATATTTTGTCAAATGATTTCTCTGCCCCTACTGAAATGATTGTGTGGTGTTTATTCTTCAATTTGTTGATATGGTGTGTCACATTGCTTGATTTGCAAATATTGAACTATCTTTACATCCCTGGGACAATCCCACTTGACCATTATGTGTGATCCTTTTAATGTATTTTTCACTTCAGTTTACTAATAGGTTGTTCAGGATTTTTTGGATCTATGTTCATCAGTGACATTGGCCTATAATTTTCTTTTTGGTGATAGTTTTAGCTAGTTTTGGTGTCAGGGTGATGCTGACTGTGTAGAATCAGGTCAGAAGTATTCCTTGCTCTGTGATTTCTTGCAATAGTTTGAGAAGGATTTGTGTTAACTCTCGTGTAAATATTTGGTGTAATTCACCTGAGAAGCCATCTGGACTTTTGTTTGTTGCAAGGTTTTTATTATTATTATTATTATTACTGATTCAATTTCCTTACTGGTAATTAGTCTGTTATAGTTTCCGTTTCTTTCAGGTTCAGTCTTGTGAGGTTGTACATTTCTAGGAATTGGTCTATTCTAGGTTGCCATTTTTTTAGCATATAATTGTACATAATATTATTTTACAATTTTTTTATCACCGTGGTGTAGTTTGTAACTACATCTTTTTCATTTATGATTGTATTCATTGGGCCCTCTATTTTTTTTTCCTTGATGAGTCAGGCGGTTTTATCAATTTTATTTATCTTTTCAAAGAACCAGCTCTTAGTTTCATTGATCTTTTCCCCTTTGTTTTTGGTCTCTATTTCATTTATTTTTGCTCTGATCTTTATGATCTCTTCTCATCTACTAGCTCTGGGTTTTGTTTGTTCTTCTTTTTTTAGTTCCTTTAGGTGTAATATTAGATTGTTTCATATGTTTAGTTTTGTATTAAATTAGTATGGATTAAAAATAAAACAAATAAGCAATGTAACCCAAACAAGTGCTCAATACTTTGAAGGATAATTAAAATCAATTTAGGCATAAACTCTTCCATCAAAATATTTATATACTGATAGAAAGAGACATGTTTGTTCACATATAACTAGCAAAAAGCAGATTGTATGCTATAATAATAAGGTATATTAATAGCTTAAATTTACTGAGTTTTAGTATCTGCCAAAAGTTATGCTTGGTACTCTAAATATCTCAAGTTATTTACTGTAAAAAACAAGCATCAATTGTTATTATTATTCCAATACATAAAAAAACATGGAGGTGAAGCCATATGCCCACAGAAGCAGATTTGTATAAGACCCCAGAGAAAGGTGACATTAATGCCAGTGGGTGGGTTTTAAGACCTCCCTCATTAATGAAGATGAATTTGAACTAAGTATTCTTGAAAATGGGTGGGAATTTCACAAATATATTTGGAGAACAGCTTAATGATATCAAAATAACAAAGATTTTTAAGGGAGGAGGTAACATAACTAGGACTGCATTTTGAAGACAGCTCTGACAGAAGCATGAAGAAATGACTGGAGAGTATAAACCATTTTCAAGAGGAAAAAGAAAAACTAGATTCTGTATGACAATTGATACTTTAATTGAGAATTACATATTTTATAACTCTCTAGATTTCTGTAATTTAAGCTAGTTTATAAAGCCACAGACCAACTATGTATTCAAAGGTACAGTGAACTCAATGACATCTATGTATCCAAAACAAACAAAAAGATACTTAAATATCTATTACTTTCACACACTTAAAAACATCAAAACATCATTATTTGAGAATTACATTATATCAATTAATTAATACATTTTTAAAGACCATTTTTCTATCTTTGAAGAAAAATAAACAGCTAGAGTCCACTCACAAACTGATTTACTAAACTAATCTAAAGGGTATCTCTGTTGAGGCTGTAGCTGAAGCTCCAATACTTTGGCCACCTGATACAAAGAGCCAACTCATTAGAAAAGACCCTGATTCTGGGAAAGATTGAAGGCAGGAGGTGAAGGGAACAACAGGGGATGAGGTGGTTGGAAGGCATTGCCAACTCAATGGATATGAGTTTGAGCAAGTTCTGGGAGATGGTGAAAGACAGGGAAGCCTTAAGTCCTGCAGTCCATGGGGTCACAAAATGTTGGATGCAACTGATTGACTGAGCAACAACTACTGAACTAAGAAAAAAATTATATATGGACTTCAATAGCATGTTCATGGGTATTAATTTTGTCACCTCAACATTATGCTACTACTGTGATAATATATAAGGAATTAGAGCAAAATATTAAGAGATTACATATTTTGGCAGGCTAGGATTTTTGTGGAATTAAAAATCAAATTTAAAAGGAATTATTTTAAGCAATGCCATTTTCAAATGTGGCATTTTCAAATGTGGTTACACTTTCAAATGTTGCCAATTGATTTAATCATTAATCACGAATGAGCCAGCAGTTTTGTGTGATTGTTAAGATTATGAGCCTAATGAAATAAAAATTACAGCTTTCATAATTGTATAGGTCAGTTAGCTTCCCACAGATAAATATACCATATTTTTTACTGCTATTGATGAAGATTATGTTCAACAAAACACTGATTTAACTGGATATCGATAGGAATTATATTATAAAGAATTTGCCTTGTCCTTTAAGTTTGAGAAATATTAACTTCAAATGAAGACAATGAGATTTTGTTTTATTTTTACTGCAGAATTTCTCTTTACTTTTAATATGCACATATGATCTGCAAATCTCTAAGAAAATAATATAGTATGTAGTATTTCCCAACATGATATGATCACAGAATCTTTTATTACCTAAACATTTCGCTAGACTATTATGCTGTAAAATACATTTTGAGTATTCTTTTCTATGCCATGTAAGAAAGCTTCCTGTGATACATTTTGTTTTTTACATTCAGATTCAAATAACCATGAATTTGAATGAACCAAGGAAAATGCATGATTATTTCATACTACTTTAATCAAATAATGTTTATATGGAGGCTTATTGGAAACATTTTTAACACAAGGCTATTTGATGCATGGTGATTGCTTAGTTTCAGTTTCCACAGTCAAAGATTTAGGTACAAATAGTTCATTTGGAGTGACAGGGAAAACCATCAGGAGTGTACTGATGTGAGACAGGGAAGGGAAGTCAGCTAATAATGGGTGTGTTTTCTTGCCAGCTACCACAGTGGACAACTAGAGATTGTTCTTGCAGGGAAACCCTTGAAAACATTAGGAAATATATGCCTCTACATTATTCCAGCTAAAGGACACTGAGCTGTAGTATTAACATCCCCGTACTAGTTAGTCATTTATTAAGAGCTACCTGGCTGGCAGAGAGTGGAGAATGGTGAGGTGCAATATCTCTCAGGCACTTCTGGGAAAAATGAGCTCTGGAAATTTTACCCAACACATTATTTGTTATCACAACATAACCAGTTATGGGAAGAACTTGTCAAATTTCTGGTGAATGTGGAGCCGTGAACAGATTGCAATGAATCATCTCACAATAGACTGATGGGAGTTTAGAACAAGATGGTGAACTGGGCATACACTTCTTTCCACCCAGATGATTTTTTTTAATGAGGAAAAAAGTCTTGCAGGGGGAAAATCATTAAAGCAGTGGGAAATAAGGGACATTACCACTAGTGCACCAGAAATGTTGAGGAAGTCCGGACATGTAGCAGTCAATGATATTGACTGAAGAAATCAAGAAAAGGTGCTGTTTATAGGTCACAGCTTCTTCTGTAGTAGCTTAAAGCTTAGTCAGTTTATGCAGGAATAGAAGAGGGTCCCGAAGGGTTCATCAGGATGATTAACTAGGGAATTATGTTTGGAGAAGTTATGTCTATCCGCCCCCCGCCTCAATCTCACTTTTAGTTATGCTAAGAATCTGGAAGAAACCTGAAGATCAAAGCAGTGGGTACTGAGGCTGGAGAGGAAAAACAGCTCAGATTGCCATTAGACAACCATGGATGGATCTCCTCAAGCCATAGGACACCCCAATAAGGAGCATCTTCTTCTTCGTTTTGTTCAGGCAGAATAGAGATTATAACAAACAAGCAGGAGGAAAAGGTGCTCAAAAACAACACTGAGAACACAGATATGGATTATTAAATACCTGAAATAAACAGATATCACAGATATAGAAAAATGATAAAATTAAGCAAGAGCAGATTGAATATTCCCTACTGCTTCCAAAGTGGGAAAAAGACACTTTAAAATTCATAGCTAACAGTAGAAGAGATCCTGCTGAAGAGTGAATCTCAAGTAACATTGAGCCAAAGAATTCATCAAGGCAGGTTAAATGAGTAACTGCTGGAAAGTAAGAGGAAAATTGAAACTTGGCAAAATAGTTCATCAGATCAGTTCAGTTTAGCCACTCAGTCATATCCGACTCTTTGCAACCCCATGGACTGCAGCACGCCAGGCCTCGCTGTCCATTGCCAACTCCCAGAGATTACAAAAACTCATGTCCATTGAGTCAGAGATGTCATCCAACCATCTCATCCTCTGTTGTCCCCTTCTCATCCTGCCCTCAATCTTTCTCATCATCAGGGTCTGTTCAGATAAGTCAGTTCTTCACATCAGGTGGCCAAAGTACTGGAGTTTCAGCTTCAACATCAATTCTCCCAGTGAACACCCAGGACTGATTTCCTTTAGGATGGACAGGTTGGATCTCCTTGTAGTCCAAGGGACTCTCAAGAGTCGTCTCCAACATAACAGTTCAAAAGCACTAATTCTTTGGCACTCAGATTTTTTTACAGTCCAACTCTCACATCCATACATGACTGCTGGAAAAATCATAGTCTTGACTAGATGGACCTTTGTTGGCAAAGTAATGTCTCTGCTTTTTAATATGCTGTCTAGGTTGGTTATAACTTTCTTCAAAGGAGTAAGTGTCTTTTAATTTCATGGCTTCAGTCACCATCTGTAGTGATTTTGGAGCCCCCCAAAATAAAGTCAGCCACTGTTTCCACTGTTTCCCCATCTATTTCCTAAGAAGTGATGGAACCAGATGCCATGAACTTAGTTTTCTGAATGTTGAGCTTTAAGCCAACTTTTTCACTCTCCTTTTTCACTTTCAGCAAGAGGCCCTTTAGTTCTTGATTTTCTGCCATAAGAGTTTTATCATCAGCATATCTGAGGTAATTGATATTTCTCCCAGCAATCTTGATTCCAGCTTGTGCTTCCTCCATCCCAGCGTTTCTCATGATGTATTCTGCATATAAGTAAAATAAGCAGGATAACAATATAAGCCTTGACATACTCATTTTCTTATTTGGAACCAGTCTGTTGTTCCATTTCCAGTTCTAATTGTTGCTTCCTGACCCGCATACAGATTTCTCAAGAGGCAGAGCAGACGGTCCGGTATTCCTATCTCTTTAAGAATTTTCCACAGATTATTGTGATCCACACAGTCAAAGGTTTTGGCTTAGTCAATAAGGCAGAAATAGATGTTTTGCTGGAACTCTTGCTTTTTTGATGATCCAGTGGATATTGGCAAATGGATCTCTGGTTCCTCTGCTTTTTCTAAAACCAGATTGAACATCTGGAACTTCACGATTCACATATTGCTGAAGCCTGGCTTGGAGAATTTTGAGCATTACTCTACTAGCGTGTGAGACGAGTGCATTTGTGTGGTAGTTTGAGCATTCTTTGGCATTTCCTTTCTTTGTGCTTGAAATGAAAACTGACCTTTTCCAGTCCTGTGGCCACTGCTGAGTTTTCCAAATTTGCTGGCATATTGAGTGAAGCACTTTTACAGCATCATCTTTTAGGATTTGAAATATCTCAACTGGAATTCCATCACCTCCACTAGCTTTGTTCGTAGTGATGCTTCCTAAGGCCAACTGGACTTCACATTCCAGGATGTCTGGCTCTAGGTGAGTGATCACACCATTGTGATTATCTGGGACATGAAGATCTTTTTTGTACAGTTCTTCTCTATATTCTTGCCACCTTTTCTTAATATCTTCTGCTTCTGTTAGGTCCCTACGATTTCTGTCCTTTATTGAGCCCATCTTTGCATGAAATGTTCCCTTGGTATCTCTAATTTTCTTGAAGAGATCTCTAGTCTTTCCCATTCTATTATTTTCCTCTATTTCTTTGCCCTGATCACTGAGGAAGGCTTTCTTATCTTTCCTTGCTATTCTTTGGAACTTTGCATTCAAATTAGTATATCTTTCCTTTTCTCCTTTGCTTTTGGCTTCTCTTCTTTTCATAGCTATTTGAAAAGCCTCCTCAGAGAGCCATTTTCCTTTTTTGCATTTCTTTTTCTTGGGGATTTTCTTGCTCCCTGTCTCCTGTACAATGTCACGAACTTCTGTACATAGTTCATCAGGCACCTATCAGATTTAGTCCCTTAAATCTATTTCTCACTTCCACTGTATAATCATAAGGTATTTGATTTAGGTCATACCAGAATGGTCTATTGGTTTTTCCCACTTTTTTCAATTTAAGTCTGAATTTGCCAATAAGGAGTTCATGACCTGAGCCACAGTCAGCTCCCAGTCTTATGTTTACTGACTGTATAGAGCATATGAACTGGTATTTTTCTAGTTGGATTTCCAGACGGAAAGGCTAGAGGAAATGTAATGAGGATAATCATTAGATCATGGAATAAAATTTCCAGACTTGGGCAAAAAAGACTTGCACCTTAAAATTTAAGTGCCCAACAGCCAGTTGATTGCAAAATATGATGAATTAAACTATCCACATTTCAATGCATAATGATGAAATATTAGGACAGTAAGAATAAAAATAAAATATTTAATGGTTCCACACAGGAAAAAACATATGCCTCCCTCCAAAAGAAAATTAATCATAGGCTGTCAGACTTCTTACTTACAACATCAGATGCCAAAAAAAATATGGAGGCAGAATACTAGATACTAAAAAACAACCTAAGAAAAGCTTATGAACATTAAGTGCAGTCAATTTAACAGGAAAGAGGAGAAGTAAAACTCATCTAATACCTTATAGATTTAAAATTTGTAAGGCATGGAGATATTAATTAGCTCACCCAAAGTAGCATAGGAATTATGGGTAGATTTATAATTAAAAGGCATGTTTACTTTTGTTTAGACACCACATGCTCTCATTCTCTTCATTGTTATTTTCAGTATAGGTCAGTATTTCTAGACTCATTGATTATTTGATTGACTTCTTCAGAACACAACTTAAAAAGCAAAGAAATGAGAACTAAACTTACTAGTCTCCATATATCTTTAAGAGGGACCTTAAAAATACTAATGATTTTTAGCCTGTCCAACTCTGTGGGGTCTTAATGTACTTTATCTAGAATTTGAACTAACTGACAGCAATGCAGCATTAGAAATTAAAATGATCTCACTTAAGAAACTGATGAGAGAGTTAATATTTTCCTTGTTTTAAGGACAGAGAAATTCATAATTATACAATTTCATGGTGTCAAAAACATAACTAGAATCTAGGTCTCTTGTTTCTCAGAATATACTACACTAAGAAAAAAGCAATACAAGTTAGGGAAATTAGGAAGGCATTCCATTTTTAGAAAGAAGCATCCACAAGGGTATTTAGAAGAAAAAATGACACAAGTACTATTATGAATAATAACCATAGAAATTACACAAACCTTGGAACATGCTGTCATGACAATTCTACACTGAAATATGATATTAAAAAACACATAGCTATATCAAAGATAATATGGTTCATATTTCAAACTTGTAGACACTGAATTTTCCCTGCTTGCATTTAAATTAACACCAGGTATACGATAAGATGTATATTATACACTCTCATACACATACAGTTGTACTGTATCAAGAAACAGAAAGGCAATTCTATAAACACAATAAAACAAGAAAAGCAACAAAGAAATCAAAGCAATTAGATAAGCAGTGATTGATGTGCCCCTGAGAAAAAGGGCCAACGTGAGTACTATAACACTAGGGCTCAGGCTAATATAGCCTGGAGGTAATCACAAGCCAGGAAGCTTATGAGAAGGCTTGAGAAATATTCTCACTGGAAAGTGAGAGCCTAAGTCTGAAACACCAGTTATCTAAATAAGGCCAATGGCAGGAGGAGAAACCCCCTAACAGAAGATGACACTTATACTGGGGCACTAGGAATATTAGAGTAAGCTGTTCAGGCCTAAAAAGAAATGCTTTTAATACCCTCAAAAAACAAAGTCATCATATCCATTTTGTTAGTTACAAATTATAAAAGAGCCACGAAATAATAAATAGACAGTTATGAAGAAAAACAAATAGCCATTTTAAAAAGAAATAATGTTGAAATAGATTAACAATCTTAGGACAGGCTTTTAGCTAAATGAAAACAAAATGAAGAATGACCACAGCTGAAGAACAGATGAGTAGGCTAAAAGGTCAAGTGTAGTGAGTATCTAAAGCAGATCAAAAAATTTAAGGAAAAGAAAATTGCAGAAGAAAATTCTGGAGACATAAATAGATTCAGAAGTCCCACCATTTCTCTATTAAGATTTTTGAATGGGAAGGTGGAAGAAAGTTGGATTAAAAATATTTGAAGAAATCATCAATGAAAATGTCCCAGAATTGAAAGTGTACATGGATCATGATATTGGAAGAACCCATTTTACAAAGAGCAGGACAAATGACATAATTGAAGTTCACCTAGAAACCCGTAGTTTAAATTCAGATCAAGGATAAAAAGAAATTCCTAGAGCTAAACAGTAGGTAGAGATTCTCAAATTTTTCTATAGAATTCCTTAAATTTTTTAACAAATGTATTCATGTTTCAGCAACACACAACTAAGAAACTGGGCTTTCAGTACACGTGGGAGCTGGTATTGGTGCTCTTTTTTTTTCTTTTTCATTGAGAGTAGAAAATAATCTTTAAACTTAATAATCACATTTAGATTTCCTTGGAATTATTACACAAAAATTGCTGTAGTAATTAAAGGGTGATTTACTATTTGAGATCTTTTGTCATAGATTTGAAGATTATTGCTGCAAGAGATTAGCAGTAATTATTTTTAATGAATGAGGAGCATTGTCTAAATATATTCTGAATTCTTATAGTCTTGCTGCTCACTTATTTTAAATTGTATGGGCTACTGATGGGAGAAAAATCTCATATGCAGATAGAAAAAGCAGGGTAATACTCCCATCAATACTCTGATACTGTTTTACTCCCTGCTGTAAAATACATTCTTCCACTTGGTAAAATACTCCACATTTATATTTTATGAACTATCTATCTACCTATTATTTTTAATATATATAAATGTACATATATTTCAATATATAAAACCATCTCCATAGTTACTACTTTATATAATTATTTCATATATTTTAAATTGTCTTATTTATGTTTTAAACAATTGATATTGACACTGAATTTCAAAATTCTTGAGATTTTAAACTCAACTTAATGGATTATCCAAGCAGAATTCAATGGGATGTTCTATTTATAAATATGCATTTAAATCAAGTACTATACATATTTGTTTTACACAGAAGTATGTCCTTTGGAATTTATGCAATTCTGCTTTCAAGGGTAGCTCACATGAGTTTTCTTTACCCAAAATGATATCTTCTTTGTAAGATATCTCTTTTCACCATAAATCTGACCACTCAAAATGTAGTTAAGAGGAGAAAATATGAATCAATGTCTAAACCAAGTACATTAAAAAACACCTCCTATCTCTAGAAAGCTTAAAGATTGACAAGATCTGTTGAAAAAATATAGCTAGGGATTGAATTGTTCTACTCTTTTTTGCTCTATATCAGAACATCCAGCCTACTTACTTACTAAGAGAATTTCTTCTGTTTTTACACTTCAAAGATTAACATTAGGTTAAAGTAAAAAACAAATAACCGAGCAATAACAATTAAAAACAAACTGTGTGAGCAAAATCTAAACAAAGAAACAAACAAACAGACAAAAGAACTGTACATCTCTTTCTCAAAACTATGGGAGGAGAAGAGAGATATCATGTACCACAGTTAGAAATATGCTTCCATAAAGAACCTGTGTGGCTAAAAGGCAGTACCAACTTTTACAGAAATGATTACACTTGATATCTGTAACAGAATACCTGTCACACAGTAGGCATACTATAAAATTTTGCTGCACAGTTGAGTGCAGCTGCCTATATAAACCAAGCCTTAAAGGAAAGTTCACAGATATTAAACTAATACAATTGCTAATAAAAGTCTGAGGAAGATTTTATATGCTTGGTTATCTTATAATAGTTGACTCTAGAGTATTGAAATAAAAGACACGTGGGTTATTCTACAAAATTACTGGCCTGCCCATTTCAAAAGATATCAAGGTCATGAAAGACAAAGATAGGAGCTCTTCCCAAATAAAGGAGACTTAAGAAACATAATATCTAAATGCATGTCACTTGGATCCTGAACCAAGAAAATAAAATGCTTTTTTTTTGCTATAATGAACATGAGGTCAATTGATGACCTCATTTGGAAAGGTTATTATATTAAATAATAGTAGTGTATCAATATTAATTATCTGATTTAGATAATGTACTATGGCTGTATAAGAGAATGTTTTTAAAGGAAGTTCTGAAATATTTAGAAATGTATAGGCATCATGTCTGCAACTTGAGAGTGAGCAGGAGAGGATGTGGCAATATATTAACAATTGAGGAATCTAGGTAAAAGTCATACAAAAATGCTTTGTACTATTCTTGTAACATTTCTGTAAGTCTGAAATTGGTTTTTTCAACTTAACTAAAAGGATGATTTTTTAAGTCAATTTATTGACAGGTCTTATAAATAACACATAAGTAAGTCCTCTACATACAAGTTCCATTCCGAGAGTGTGTCTGTAAGTCCAATTTGTTCATAAGTCCAAAAAAATAAGCCTAGGTACCTCAACTAATACAGTCAGCTATGTAGTACTGAACTATAATAGGTTCATAATACTATTCACACAAATAATACATAAAAAACAAGCAAACACAAAAATAGTAAGCTTTTACACTTGTTTCTTGATATGCTGGGCTTGAAATAAGGATACCATACTACTTTAATCTATATGGTACTGAACAGCAAAGTACACAAAAGCACAACCACTTATAGAGGATGCTCACATGTAACAATGTATGCCAAACCTGTGGACTTAATTATGTGACTGAACATGTGAACACATCTTCATATCTTTGAGAGTTCTCAACTTGAAGATTCATATACAGGGGACTTTCTGTACCAGACAAAGAATCAAGTATTAAGATATTCAGTTGTTTTAAAGAATTGATTCAGAATTTCAGTGGGTACAGAGGAAAGATCCACAAAAGTAAAAATGATAACATTTACACATATAATTCCAAATAGATAATAACTAACCAGAAAGCAATTATAGTTTTCAGGTACATATTTCTCACATTTCTAGCTTTGATCACAGGAAAGTTTTTTGGTTTTTTAAATTAGTTTGAGAGCAAGAAACATCCTATTGTTTTCAAAGAATAAGTATCCTGGTGGGATGAATTAAGGTGCAGACTAAAAATACAGTTCCAAAATGGTAATAATTTATAGGTGAGTTTAATAAATTGGGAAAGTAAGAAACAACATAAAGAATGTTTGGAAGATTTTCAATAGCAACTGTCTACTGTAGGACAAATCTGCAGTTGCTTCTTCCCCATCAATGCGGTGGGACTGTTTTCACTGGGACTTCAAGGGGAAGCAGTGGCTGCTTGCCAGCGTCTATGTTCTCATCCAGCTGTTCAGACAGTTACAGCACATAAGTAGTTGTAAATGCTGAGGTTTGGGTAGTCAAGCAGTCTGCCTCTGAGACACAAGTAAGCATTTTTCTAGACTATTTACAAATTTATTTAAAATGGCAATCATCAGTACTAAGAGATAGCTAGCAGAGACAACGTTCTTGTTTAACCAGACAAATGAACAATAAACAATACTCGAGAGGTGTATTGTTTTTCCATTCTGTACATTGTTTTTCTGTTCCCATGTTTTCTGTTTACTAAAACTCCCTGAATGCTCAAGACTCAGAATTTAACAAAGTAGAAAACCATTAAGTAAATTTACTGAAATTTTTAAAAAAGTAAACATAAACAGCTTTGCATAGTACATGTACAGAGTTTTTACATAATCCCTACAGATTCAATAGGAAATAGAATTTTTTCTACTTTACTGAGGCATACTTATTATACAAAATGCACATATTTAATGTACACATTTTCTGTGTTTGGATATAGAAAATTATGTTTGATACCATCACCACAGTCAAGGTAATAAATATTTCCACCACCTCCAAAAAATTTTTTGTGTCCTCTTGCTATTTTGTTCTTTGTAGCAAGAGCACTTAATATGAGATCTATCTTCTTAACAAGATTATAGTGCACAATATCACATTGTTCCCTGTACACTATGGCACTATGTTTAACAGATTTGTAAAACATATTCATCTAGCATAACCATAACTTTATATCTACTTAACAATAGCTCTCCATTTCTCCTGTCCCCATCCTCTGGCAATGACTATTCTATTCCCTGCCTCTATGTGTGTGTTAGTTGCTCAGTTGTGTCCAACTCTTTGCAACCCCATGGACTGTAGCCCGCAAAGCTTCCCTGTCCATGGAATTCTCCAGGCAAGAATACTGGAGTGGCTTGCCATTTCCTGCTCCAGGAAAGTGAGTGACTATTTTAGATACCTCATATAAGTAGGATCAAACAGTATTCTTCTGTGACTGACTTATTTCACTCAGCACAATGTCTTCCAAGTATTCAATTTGTTGCAACTGGTAAAATTTCCTTCTTTTGAAAGGCTGAATAATATCCCAGTGTGTGTATATACCACATTTTCTTTATTTATTCATCTGTTGATAGACATTTGGGTTCCTTACATGTTTTGATTATTGCCAATAATTCTACAGTGAACATGGAAGTACAGCTATCTCTTCAAGATCCTGATTTCAGTTTTTAGGTAGACACTCAGGAATGCTATTAATGATCATATGGTACACATGGTAGTTCTTTAATTTATCAAGAAAACTTTATACTGTGTTTGATAGTGGCTGAATCATTTTATATTCCTACCAAGACAATGGTCTTCCCTGGTGGCTCAGATGGTAAGAAATACACCTGCAGTACAGGAAACCTGATTTGATCCCTGGGTTGGGAAGATCCCTTGAAGAAGGAAATGGCAACTCATTCCAGTATTCTTGCCTGGACAATTCCATGAACAGAGGAGCCTGGTGGGCTATGGTCCATGGAGTTTCACAAAGTTGGACAAAACTGAGCAACTAACAACAACAAACTACAGAATACAGGGTTCCAGTTTCTTCATATACTTACTAACACCTATCATCTTTTGTTTTTATGCATGTGTGTGTGTGTGTGTGTGTTTGTGTTGCTAATAGCCATCTGTAGCAGGTGTGAGGTGATATCTCTTGAGGTTTTTATTCAAAATTCTTTGATAAGTAGTGATGCTGTGAATTTGAATACTTTCTATGTACCTGTTGACCATTTGTGTATCTTCTTTGGAGAAATGTCTATAAAAGTTCTTTGCCTCTTTTTTTTCCTTTTTTGTTATTGGGTTGTAGGAATTCCTTATCTATTTTGTAAATTAATGCCTTATTAGATGTATGGTTTTCAAATATGTTCTCCGATTTCATAAGTTGCCTTATAACTCTGTTGATAGTTTCCTTTGCTGTGAAAGAGATTTTTAGTTTGATGTCATCTCACTTGTCTATTTTTGAAATATATGAAATAGAGACTAAAAATCAATAGAAAATGTCAATAAAACTAACAACTTGTTTTTTGAAAAGATCAACAAAACTGACACAACTTTGGTTAGACTAAGGAAAAAACAGAAGGCTCAAATAAAACTATAAAACAAAGAAGAGATGTCACAATTGTTGTCAAAAAATAAGGTAGAGGCTACTGTGAAAATTATATACTAACAAATTGGATAACACAGGAGAAACAGAAAAAAATTCCTAGAAACATACAACTTATTAAGACTGAATCATAAAGACATAGAAAATCTGAACAGACTAATGAGTAAGGAGATTGAGTCAGTAACCAAAAACCACCCAACTAAGAAAAGATGGTTTGATGGGTGGATTCTATCAAACATTAAAGAATAATGAATAATTTTCAGTTTCTGAAAATCTTCAAAAACTGAAGAGGAGACAGCAATCCCAAACTAATTTTATGAGTCCAGAATTACTCATATACCAAAGCCATACAAGGATACTACAAGAAAGGTCTTATACTTGTGCTTATGAAAATGCTAACTATGGAAATCATGTGATCATTCCAGCTACATTATCAATTTCTATTATACAGGAAGCCACATGAAGCTGATTTTCTGATGCCCTTGCTGAAAATGCTAACATTCACAATTCTGATATCTGTGCTAAGTATTACATTTATAGATGCATCTTATAGTAAGAACACTGAATTGTCACAGAAGCACTGCTCCACACATAAATAGGAAGAAATTCATTTCCCTCCCAACATGTATCACATGTTAAAACATGGGTACCAAAGAAATGAGGCTTAACTCCTAAAACCTCATAAGCTCCCATGAATACTACTCCTTTATTTTTTCTGTATCCTGTATTATCACAAATTATAGCAACAGTAAAACCAAATTAAATTTTTGTTTTATGGAAAACTGGGAGACATACTGTAAAAATTAAAATAATATTTTTAAAATTATGAAATACAAGGGAAAAAATAGATAATTCTAAGTCCTTCCAAAGGTGTTAGATAATTATCTGGTGAATACTTTCAATCGTTTATTTATTCTTCCATACACATAGAAGAATTGAGACATATATTTGTAGGTAGAAAAATAGACAGATTTTAAAAAGATGTACACTATATGGGCTTCTCTGGTGGCTCAGACGGCAGAGCATCCACCTGTCAATGCAGGAGACATGAGTTTGCTCCCTCTGTCAGGAAGGTCCCCTGGAGAAGGGAATGGCTATCCATTCCAGTATTCTTGCCTGGAAAATTCCATGGACAGAGGAGCCCATCAGGCTACAGTCCATGGGGTCGCAAAGAGTCAGACATGACTGAGTGATTAACACACACACACACACACACACACACACACACACACAGACTTAAGTAGAGTAGACTGAATAGGCAAAAATATGTGAGCAGGCACTGGTGTAGAAACCAAGCCTTTCAATTATTAAGTTGATCTTTTCCACCATACGTAATCAACACTCACTGACTTCCTGTGACTTAGTAGAGGGATGCAAAGCCAGAGAGTCTGACCAGTGAGTTATTCTGCAACAATTTGTGAGGTTTGAGGCATGCTGATTTAAAATTCTGGGATTTTATTATTATTTAGGTAGTACTTAATGGAAATTTAATTTTTATAGTCTGTTGAAATAGCATTTTGAAGATTGTCTTAAAAATAAAGCCAGTCATACTCTCATGTTTTCTGAAGAAAAATGCATATTAGATTAAGTAAAAACTGATTCATGTGTGAATCTTCAACAAAAATCCAGCTCATATCTTAGCATCTCTCTCTCTCTTGTCTTACATTCTTCACTTTTTCTTTTGTAATTCTTATGATATATATCTATAGTCTATCACAAGAAAAACAAAGATTGTTTCTTTGGACCCTAAGTGACATAGTAATTTAAAGCAATTTAAATAGATGGAGAAATTGTGGAAACAGTGGCAGACTTTATTTTGGGGGCTCCAAAATCACTGCAGATGGTGACTGCAGCCATGAAATTAAAAGATGCTTACTCCTTGGAAGGAAAGTTATGACCAATCTAGACAGCATATTAGAAAGCAGAGACATTACTTTACCAACAAAGTTCCATCTAGTCAAGGCTATGGTTTATCCAGTAGTCATGTATGGATGTGAGAGGCTGGTGCACCGAGATGTCCCAGGGGGAAGCAATCAAGAGGGAGGAAGGAGGGGGGTTCTGGAGGGGGAGCCTATGTAAATCCATGGCAGTTTCATGTCATTGTATGGCAAAACCAACAAAATAAAATAAAGAAAATTAAAAAAAAACAAAACTGAGTGCTGAAGAATTGATGCTTTTGAACCGTGGTGTTGGAGAAGACTCTTGAAAGTCCCTTGGACTGAAAGGAAATCCAAACAGTCCATCCTAAAGGAAATTAGTCCTGAACATTCATTGGAAGGACTGATGCTGAAGCTGAAATTCCAATACTTTGGCTACCGGATGCAAAGAGCCGACTCATTTGAAAAGACCCTGATGCTGGAAAGGATTGAAGGTGGGAGAAGGGGATGACAGAGGATGAGATGGTTGGATGGCACCACCAACTCAATGGATATGAGTTTGAGTAAACTCCGGGAGTTGGTGGGAGAAGGCACTGGCAACCCACTCCAGTACTCTCGCCTGGAAAATCAAATGTACAGAGAAGCCTGGTAGGCTGCAGTCCATGGGGTCGCTGAGAGTCAAACACGACTGAACGACTTCACTTTCATGCATTGGAGGAGGAAATGGAAACCCACGCCAGTGTTCTTGCCTGGAGAATCCCAGGGATGGGGGAGCCGGGTGGGCTGCCATCTATGGGGTTGCACAGAGTTGGACACGACTGAGGCGACTCAGCAGCAGAAGCAGCCGGGAGTTGGTGATGGACAGCGAGGCCTTACGTCCTGCAGTCCATGGGGTCACAAAAAGTCTGACATGACTGAGCGACTGAACTGAACTGAACTGAATTTAGAACAAGACAATATTCTGTTACTATAACTGAAAATACTCTGGTATCTTCAATAATCTGAATTCTTCCTCATAAAAAGTAAATTATAACAGATTCTTATTATTCAAGGTTTCAAGTTTAATCATTATGAATTCTGTTGTACATATTACAGAATAAAAATTTTGAGAATCAATTGCAGCAATAATTAAAGTATGATTGTGGGCACTTGACAATCTTAGAAAACTAGAGACATGTTATAAATATCCTTTTAAAAATGCAATTACAACAGAGCAAAATGGCAAGGCAGGAAACCCCTGCCTCTTCATCCCCCCACAAAACTCAGTAGCTAGACAGCCATTCGCAAACAAAAACAGCTCTTGGAGAGTTCTGGCATCCTATTAAGAAATTTTAGCAACACAGTAGCACCTAAAACCAGAGAAAAAAATGCACAAAAAGAGAAAGAAGACAGATTCATTTTGCCTGCATCGTCCCATCTCCCAAGCTGATGTTCAACACAAAAAGGGAACTTCCCAGTTAGGAAGAGTTCTCCTCACTAGAAAAAGAAAAGAATGGTAAGCAACCAGTTTCTCCAGCCTTTAGGGCACCACAGAAAGGCCCCTCTTTGCTTCTACCCCACCCAGACTGCTGAAGCTGAGATATATAGAGATAGCTATGAATAAAGAAGAAAAGAAAAGCAAGGCCTATTCATAGTAGCCATGGAGAATGTCTGTGGCTCAGAAACCAGCTCTGCAGACAAACTCAGCAGATTCCACCAGTAATGCAACCAATAACCAGCACAGCTGTCATGGACCTCTGCAGATTTTATAGCCTTCCGTCCCACAGGTATTTGCAGTCCTGGGTGCCATCTATTTAGCTCCACCCTGCTCCCTCCTTTTCCCACCCATCCAGAGCCTAGGAGCTTGCAAACCACATCAGTGGCTAACATTTCTGCCACTGAATGCAAAACATGAGCCATCCTAATCTTGCCCAGCCCTTTCCCTCCTCTAATGCCCCTGCCACAGACCAGGAAAAGGATCAGCAGCCAGCTTAGGATTCTGTGGCTTCAGGAGTACAAAACACTCAACTAGAATCCCTCTGCTCACTCCCACCACTACGTACATGCTCAGGACTAGCTACACTAGCCATGTACCTGAAAGTTACCAGCCTGATGCACATCATCAGCTTTCTTCCACAACAGTGTGAGCAACTGGGGGAAAGTAAGCAGCCAAGGGAGAACATCCTGACAGCCAGTCCCCAGAGTTGCCAGTGAGCCCATATTTGGCAACAGCATATGCTGCAGGCCTTGGCCCCCACTACTATGCATATGCTTCTGCAACTGAACTGATCCACTACTTAGGCACCTGCAGCTGGCCCCCCCACACCTGAGTGTGCATAACATCAGCTCCAGCCACAAATTCTGCCTGCCCTAATCCATAGCTACAGCACCTGGAGGCACCACTGTGGGACCTAACAGCCCTTGCAGCTACTCTGGACGTGGACCCAAGGCAATCACTAAGGACTATAAAGTTGTCAATGCAGTGGAACCCAGCAGCCTGAGCTAAAGAGACATCACTTCTATACACAGACAAGATGACACCATGAGGCCCCGAATTTGGCACCCTGCACCACTAGACCAGAGTCACATCAGTACAACTAAGTGCTGGTTCTTTGAAAAGATAAACAAAATGGACAAACCTTTAGGTATACTAAGAAAAATAAATAAATAAAATCTGAAATGAAAGAGAAGATATTACCAATGAAAATGATAAAACAGAAATACATGAGATCACAAGAGACTACTATGAATAATTCTACATTAAAAACTGGACAATATAGAATAAATGTGTGTATTGTTCAAAACATACAACCTATCAAGACTGAAATCATGAGGAAAGAGAGAATCTGAACATACCAATAATGAGTAAGGATAGCAACTGTGAAAGTCACTCAGTCGTGTCCGACTCTTTGTGACCCCATGGGTTATACAGTCCATGGAATTCTCCAGGCCAGAATACTGGAGTGGGTAGCTGTTCCCTTCTCCAGGAGATCTTCCCAACCCAGGGATAGAAAACAGGTCTCCAACATTGCAGGTGGATTCTTTACCAGCTGAGTCACCAGGAAGGCATGGATACTGAATCAGTAATCAGAAACTTCCCAACAAAAAGCCCAGGAACAGATGGTTTCACTGGTGAGTTTTACCAAACATTTAAAGAGGGATTAATGCCAATGCTTCTCAAACTCTTTCAAAAACTGAAGAGAAAGAAACAACCTCAATCTTACTTTATGATGACAGCATTACTTTAATATCAAAGCCAAATAAGGACAGTACAAGAAAAGCTATTATAGGCTAATACCCCTGTTGAATACTGGAGAAGGAAATGGAAACCCACTCCAATATTTTTGCTTGGAAAATTCCATGAACAGAGGAGCCTGGTTGGCTACAGTCCATGGAGTTGCAGAATCAGACATGACTGAATCTGCATGCATGCATGCCTAAAGAATACGGATGCAAACATTCTCAACAAAATATTGCCGATACAAATTCAACATCATATTAAAAAGACAATAACTCATGATAAAGTGGAATTTATCCCTGGATGCAAGGGTTGTCTAATATACACCAGTCAATAAATGTGATCCACAACATTAACAAAATGAGAGATAAAAATAATATAATTATCTCAATACATGTAGAAAGATCATTTGACAAAATACAATATCCAATAAAAATGCTCAACAAGTTGGTTGTAGTCGGAATATACCTCAACAAAATAAAGGCTATATAAGACAAACACACAGGCAACATTACTGTTAATGTTGAGAGTTTGAAAGCTTTTCCCTAAGATCACTATAAAAATAATTAAATTTAAAATGGTCATGGGAACTGAATAGACATTTTTCCAAAGAAGACATACAAATGGCCAACTAGTACATAAAAAGGTATTCAACACCAGTAATCATAAAGGAAATGCAAATCAAAACCATACTGAGGTGTCACTTCACACGTGTTAGAAGCATTTCCATCAGATAGATGAGATTACAAGTGTTGGTAGGATGTGGGAAAAAAATGGACCTCTGCACACCATTGGTAAGAATATAAACTGATAGAGTTACTATAGATAACTCTATCAGTTGAGGTTCCTTAAAAAATTAAAAATAGAACTACCACATGATCCAGCAAATCCATTTCTGGGTATATTGCCAAAATAAATGAAAATGGAATATTGAAAAGATATTTGTACTCTCATGTTCATCGCAGTATTATACACAATAGCCATGGCATGGAAAAAACCTGTGTTCATAAGCATATACATTTATATATATACATACATATAATAGCATATATATATATATATATATATATATATATATATATATATATATATATATATATAATAGAATATCATTC